>OZ005649.1:359747818-359851818 GCA_963930645.1 Salticus scenicus | reverse complement strand
CTATAATGTCCCTTGTAATAACTGTGATTTATCTTATATTGGTCAAACTATAAGAAATCTTGAATGTCGTTTACGTGAACATTCTTGGTATGTTGTTAATCAAGAAATTTCTAAATCTTCTATTATGAAGCACAGTTGGGAATTTGATCATAGTTTTAATTTTAAGAGTGCCAAAATTATCTTTCATGCCAAACGCGTTTCCGAACTGGATTTTTTGGAAAATTTAGCTATTTACCTTAATCGTGATAAAATTGTCAATGAAAAATCTGATTCCACTTTGCTGTCTACAGCCTGGAAAAATTTGTTTAATTCAATTAAATAATTTCCTTCATTATGTTTATAACATCATATTAGTTATAATAAAATAATTCTAATTAAAATAAAAATAATAATTAATGGATAATTTTTATTAAATTTACTTATTAGTTTAATATTATTGAAATTTAAAAAAAAAAAAAAAATTGTTTACTGCTTTTCTCCCTCCTCTTTTTGTGGTGTGTGTGTACGTGTGTTCCTCGCTGATTGGTCCTGCCCTGCATGTTGCTTCCTATTGGTTGTTTGTGTTGCTCCTCCCCCTCTAGATTTTGTCCTGCTTTCAGTCTTGCTTTTGCCTCCAAGGCAGTTGCACGTGTTTGCACCTGATGAAGAAAGGCTACGTCCTTTCGTCTGATTTAAAATTTATGGTGTGTGAAGAAGTTTAATTTCTTGCTATTAATCAGTATAGTACAAAATAATAATAATAATAATAATAATAATAATAATAATAATAATAATAATAATAATTTTTCAACTTTTCGTGGTTTCTCCAAAGATCATTCTAATTTATTATTAAATTTGGATTTCTAAAAACTGAACATATTTTTTTAAATCTTCAATGTAATAAATATAGTACAAGAAGTTTAATTTTTAAACTTTGCATGATTCCTCAAAAGATTTTTCCTAATACATTATATTTAGATTATTAAAAATTAAATATATTTTTAAAGACTTTCATTTAATCAGTATAGTACGACAAATTTAATTTTTTAATTTTGCATGATTTCTTGAAAGATTATTTAAATATATTATTATATTTTGATTTTTAATAACTAAATATATTTTTAAAATTTTATTTTAATCAGTATATTAAAAAAATAAATAAGTAAATAATTTTTCAACTTTGCGTGGTTTCTTCATAGATTATATAAATTTATTATTATATTTGGATTTTTTAAAAACTAAATATATTTTTAAAAACTTAATTTAATCAATACAATACAAGAAATTTATTTTTTAAACTTTACATGATTTCTCGAAAGATTATGCTTATATTTTATTATGTTTTGATTTTTAAAAACTAAATATAATTTTTAAAAATTTAATTTAATCAGTATAGAATAAAAAAGTTGTTTTTTTAAATTTGTATGATCTCCCCGGTGATTATTCTAATATATTATATTTAAATTTTTAAAAACTAAATGTATAATAATAATAATAATAATTCAATCAGTATAGTACAAGAATTTTAATTTTTCAACTTTGCATGATTTCTCCAAAGTAGTTTCTATATTAGGATTTTTAAAAACTAAATTATTAAAAAAAAAAGTTTAATTTAGTCAGTATAGTATAAGAAATTTCATTTTTAAAATTTGCATTGTTTCTCCAAAGATTAAGTTTTAGAAAATCTTTGGGTGGTTTCAAATCATTTCGATGGATTGATTACACAGTTGACTGGTTGTAAAAGAGCTACCGGTGTTATTTACTCGTTTGCTTGTTTGTTAATTGTTAAAATATACATCAGAGTTATATGCTTAACTGACGCTATTTATTGTTTACTGTTATGTATTTATCTGTTAGGAATAAGAATCATGCAAAAAATATTCATTCTCTGAGTCACCTGGCACTTCAGCTACAGATCAAGTATGCCACACCCGGAAGTTCTAATACGCAAGCGCAGAAGATTGCCGGGTCTATAATACTTACCCGGCTGCCGGTTCTCTAACCACGGCCTTTTGAATTTGCTAGACTTTTACAGCACATATTATGACTTTTCTTGGCTGTTCTTTGACTTTAGGTTAGAGCGTCATGCTGATAATGCAGTGGTCGGGGGTTCAGTTTTAGAAGGCCAATGTGTTACTTTTTTGCACATAATTAAAAGAAAATATGTCAATTGATAAAAGAAAATCTTTCGTTGTCTACATAGTATTCTAAAAAATTTTTGATTAGTTTTTTTAAGAAGCTTTTTTTGTAACTAAAAAGCACAAAATAAAAATTTAAGTAGGAAAACATTTTTTAACATTAGAAACTTTTTATTGTGAGAGCCCTACAAAGCATAAAATAAAAATTAATTCTGGAAAAGAAATGAAAGTTTCAACTCTAAGAAAGTTTTAGAAAAAAATTATAGCTATATTACTTTTTTCAAGAGATGAAAAATTTTTAAATATCCAAAATATTTTAAAAAGCTTTCGAGACCTTTGAAATTTGTGGCTTAACGAATAATCATAGAAAAACTAATAACTAAGAATATTGGTCTGGAATGCTTTTAAAAATATTTTGAATATTTAAAAATTTTCATCTCTTGTAAAAGTGATATATATATATAAATTTTTCTAAAATTTTCTTAGTGTTGAAACTTTCATTTCTTTGCCAGAATTAATTTTTATTTTATACTTTTTAGGGATCTCGCAATAAAAAGCTTCTAATGTTAAAAAGTGCGTTTATTCTTAAATTTTTATTATTTTCTTTGACTTATTGTTCAGCACGTGAACATATACAAAATAGAGGATAAAAAATAAATATGTACTCTGAAATTTAAAATGACTCAGAACAACATCATGAGCCTCGAAGAAGTGACATTGTTACTCCATCTCCAATTTTTCTTTTCTTTTTTCTTTTTTTATGAGACCAAATGGTTGATTTATCTTATCACATGAGAAAACATATGCTTAATTTTAAGCTTAAACTTTTGTACGAGCTGTACGCTCCTTAACGTTTTTGTACGAGCCAAAAACGTATGATTTCGTCGAAAAAAAAAAAAAAAAAAAAAAAGATTAAAATAAACAATTATTTAACTTATTTTTCTGAAAACATTTAACTTTAATCAGACGAGAAGAATAAGATGAAGATAAATAATAATAAAAAAAAAAGACTTCTTGTCTTTATTGTGGAATATATATATATACAATAATTATTATCTATTAAGCATAGTAGAAGCCAAGCAACAGATACAAGATCACTGAAACACTAATGACCAATAAGATTAAAATTTTCTTTGAGAAGACTGTATAAACTGTAGTAAATTACTTTTTCCACGAAATTTAAAAAATTAAAATTTCAAAGATTTCTAGGACGGAAAAATTAAAATTATAAGGACAATCGAAACAGCAACAATAAACTAGATTACAAAAAACCTTATTGATCGTCGTACTTTCTCATTTTCTCCCGCCAGTTCATTCATTTTTCATTTTTATCTTTGAAATAATCGTGAAGGCCGAATTTATCCCGGTCAAGCTTTTCTTCGAGTTCTTTCTTCCATATTGAATATTTAAACTTTCATATTCTATATATAGCAGAATTGTGAGCAAAAACAATTCTACCCACCAAAATCTAAAATTGTAAGGGGCGTTCGAAGAACATATTCAACATGGGGTCTTCATTTCACCAGCTCTCCCATGCCTCTTGGTCAATGGACAACAAGTATTCTTTACGTAATTGCAATCTATTCACAGGCAAAGGAATCAGGAATTGAAGAGGAATTCACGGTGAAATTGATTAATAGGGTTCTGAAACTTTTCCCCAGCGCCCTCTTGATTGCCCATTGTTCGCTGACCCTTTCGAACGTCGTCCGTAGTCAAATGGACCATTTAAATATACTCACCCGAATACAGACTTAATTTTCCTGCTGAAGTGAAGTGGTCAGGGCGGCTGCTCTGACTTTGCTGGCTTCGAGTGGCTTTATTATAAAGCCAGTATGCTTATTTGAAGGCGTGAGTCTATGCCTGTCATAAGCATCAGTCTAAAAGACAAAATATATAAAATGATGGTCCGGCTGATAAATTTAAAATTTTATTTCCTTTATTTCTATAAGGGTGTAAGCAAGTATTGCATTTTTTAACCGAGTTTTAAAAAAGCTTTCTATTATTACCATTTAAGCATACAACATTGCGGTTTTCGTTATGGTTCGAAACATTCGTTATATTTATAAATATATTGGATGAAAATTTGCTTGATTTGGTAAATAACAATTTATAGTATATAAGCAATTAAAAAAATACTTAAAGAAAAGTAAAACTGAAATAAAACTTTTAAATGCATTTAGGATTTATTAGAACACATAAAAGACACCATCCTTCGCATAGATTTTTTCAATTTCAATTTTGCTTTTACTGACAAACGAATGTTTTTCGACCTAATTGCAATAACTTTGTATGTCTATATATCTACAGGATGGGCGGAAAGTAACTTCCGAATTTTAATATTTTTCCATCCAAAAATATTGTAGGTATAAACTCAATTTTTTACGCACATGTACTTTATTATATCCCATTATCATTCCGAAAGATACAATTCAATGTCAGTTTTAGTATATTTTCTAAAGAATGCCTTAAACGAACAGGTAAGTTTGCCACGACCTTCAAGAACTGAGCAGAAACACCGCTGATGACCTCACGGAACTTATTCTAAAGTTCGTCAAGAATTTATGGTCGCATCAAATGTATGTGTTTGTTTAAAACAGTGTACTAGAGCACACATTAGCATAGTCTCCTAAACTAGATGCCTTTTGCGTGGCTCGGAAACTTGGCAACAGTTCAAGCGGTAGACAGCGCCAACTGGTACAGATTGCGTGACTTTTTTATTCAACTGTCACCAATAATTTTAAGAAGTGATATATGATATATATATATGATATATATATATATATGTATATTATACATATATAATCGATGTTTCTTCGATTCAATTCGCCCTTTATGTATAACAAATCCCATTTTTTAAAATTTTTGTTGACTGTCGAATAAAAAAGTTGCGCAATCTTTACCAGGTGGCGCTGTCTACTGCTTGAACTGTTCCCAAATTTCCGAGCCACGCGGAAGGTATCTAGTTTAGGAGTCTATGACATTAGACTGTAACCTTTAGAAAGATAAGATACATAATAAACTACATGTGTACAAAAGAAAAAGAATACCTGCAATATTTTAGGAGGGAAAAAATATTAAATAAAGGGAGTTATTTTTGTCCTATCCTGTGTATAAAATGGAAAATTTCTCCTCACCAAAACTACCGAATATAGACAGTGATCCAAGATATTTCTTAGTTAAATTAACTAAGAAATATCTTGGATGAATTCGTTGATCCTAAAACATTGTTTTTAAATAGAAATCATTTAAAAATTTGAAAATTATTAAAAAAAAAAAAAAAAAAAAAAAAAAAAAGAACTTATTTGCTTGAAACTTGTTATATACATAGCCCAAATGAAGGTCTGAATTACGTTCGCCAGTCATTTAGGTCCGCTGTCTTATTTCGAAATAGCAGCCACTTGTAAATTTCAAAGTCAAATTATAAACGTATATATGAGCTGATTTGCTTAAACCTTTGTATGTGCACAGTCTATAACATCTTTAATAAATAATTTTATACCTCCATCTTGTTTTGAAATTTCAGTTACTTAAACAGAACGAAGAAAACCACTTATAGAATTTATTGAGATTTAAAAAAAAAAAAAAAAAAAAAAAAAAAAAAAAATCATGCACACTGAGAAAAAATTCTGTAACTGACATCTAGAATCTAAATTATGGCTCTAGAAAAAATAGTTCCATGTCATCCTTATAAATTCTAGTCCGCTTGGAAAGCGAGTTCTAGAATCCCCTATTAGAATTCTAGAGCGTTTGCTTATATTATCGAGGGCAAAGTTATTTAAAAATCTCTGCAAATAAATGAGACTACAAGAGGCGGGTTTCTGCAACTATAATCTTGGTTTATTACCAAATTCTAGAAAAACAAGCGAGAATTTCTCGCAATATAAATGATTCAGAATATTTAGAGTATTTGGAATATTGTTTCACCATCTAGAAATGTGTACACTAGAAATTCTCGATATTTTCGTCTATTCAGTTTATTGGCATGCCTTATACGCGCATAGCTTGGAAATCTATATTTCTAGTTAAGGGATTAAGAAAATGGCCACTTATTCATTCTAGACAAAGGTGGTATATTTTTACTTTCCGAACACTATAGTGAGGAAAGTATTGTAATCATGTCAAAAATCCGAATTCAAGATTTTGATGTTTCTATACGTTTCGAGGTCCAACGAGTCCGTTTACACTATTTTTACGATGATGTATGTATGTGTGTGTGTATGTATGTGTGTATGTATGTGTGTATGTGTGTGTGTATGTATGTGTGTATGTGTGTGTGTATGTCTGTGAGTGAACACGCTAGCGTCTAAACGCTTCGTTCGAATAAGCTGAAAGTTGGTACGTATATTGTAAGTCACCATAGTACGAACCCTATAGATTTTGGTGAATCTAGCACTTATAGTTTTTTTACAGGGACACAAAGAAAAATTCTTAATCATTATGGCCAAGGGACCAAAATCTTAAAAGTGCGATAGCATCTAAACGCCTTATTCAATTGAACAAAAACTTTATACACATATTATAGATCACAGATACTCGATCTGTATAGATTTTGGAGAATCTAGCACTTATAGTTTTTTTACAGGGACACAAAGAAAAATTCTTTGCCAAATTTTTAAAAGTGTGATAGCGTCTAAACGCTTTATTAATCTGAACAAAGAATTTGTACACTTGTTATAGGTCACATTTGAACCAACTGTATAGATTTTGGTGAATCTAGCACTTACAGTTTTTTTTACAGGGACACAAAGAAAAATTCTTTATCATTATGGCCTATGAGACCAAATTTTTAAAAGTGCAATAGCATCTAAACGCCTTATTCAATTGAGCTGAAAATTTGTATGAATATTATAAATCACTGTTGCACTAACTATAAGCATTTTGGTGAATTGTGGCCACCACGAGACTTTCTTCTATATTTTCCCATACAAATTCACTCAGTAACAATAATTAAAAAAAAAAAAAAAAAAAAAAAAAAAAAAGTGGGACTTTGACAAAATTGTGGGTAAAATGTGAAAATTTGTTTAAGTTTGTCAGAATTTATAGATTTTTACAGGGACACAACGAAAAATTCTTTATCATTATGATCTAAGGGCTCAAAGTTCAGTAGCGTTAAATAAAACCTCGTGTGATATATGGAGAAAAATACTCAAACACTCTGTTATGGTTTTCTCTCTTTTGTTTGTTTAGCAACTCCTCTTTCTTTATTTTATCTACAAAACTGTTAGTTACTCAATGTTCGGAAAGTCGAGTGGAGTCACTCCAGATTTTTTTTCTAAGTGTAGAAGTAAGAATTAACTGTACCAAGTATGTATGAAAATGAAATCTATAATTTAGGAAGAAATACATATTCAGAATCCTAACACTATAATTTTTATTCATAAAAAGGAGTTTACAGAATTTATATTAAAGTTTAATTTTCATATTAAAAAAAAAAATGTAGTACAGAAATTTATTCTTAAAGACCAACATTCTAACTTTCTACGTTCCACGCAGATTCATGGAAAATGTTCTTAGTAAGTGTGTATTGACATTTTATATGTGTAATGTATGTTCCAAAAATATAACCATGTTAAAATGTGTGTGTATGTAATTGTGTCCTAAAAATATATTCATGTTAAAATGTGTGTGTGTATTGAAATTGATGGAGTTTGTAAAGTTATTGACTAATAGCGAAGACTTTACTCTGTAATTAAAGAGTTAATTTAGTTAATATATAAGTCTAATATTTCACTTTTCTTTAGCATAATACTTATATCAGATAGTTGCCCAGCTCCTAACATATCAACGTTTTCACTTTTTTCTTTTTAATAAAACATTTTATTTATGTAAGTAATTAAAATGAATCATTTTAATTTATCAAATGATTCAAAGCGACTAAAATAAAAAAAGCAGTTTATTTTTATTTATTTTTTTATCTTAAACTATTTTCTAAAAATAACCTTGTTGTTATTATTATTATTATTATTTCTTTTGTATTCATCTGAATATTAAACAAGGTGGCAGAGTTGAACTCTACCCAGTTTTCTATTATATTCTATTATTTTCTATTATATTCTATTTCTATTTTTCTCGTAAATTTATACTTACATGTCATATTTATATTCATGATAAGAGCAATGCATTAGAATGGTGGCAGGCTTAATCGCAGAATAAAATGTACCCCTCCATAAAAAATCTTTTCTCTACTTCGATTCATTTACCTTATCGGAATTTTCTGCGTAATTTTACTTGTGTCAGTTTCATATTTTACCTTTTTTCATGCAATCCAAGCCTAGCTATTTCTCCTTCAATAATTCTTCTAATAATGCAAGTTTACGCGAAATACTACTCTATTCTTTCAAGTTTTTAAAATCTTTAAATTTTGAAAATTTATAAAGTAGAATACTAATACTTATTAATGTCCATACCAGCATCACAAACGATATTATAATATTAGTCCGACATTTTTACGATGAAAATAATCCTCGTAATGCACGTTTATCTGAAATTCAACCCCATTCGGTCATGTTAAAAAGCTGTTAAATTTCAAATAACTTACTAAGTTTTGAAAAGAAAATGTTAAAATCAAATAGGCTATTATAAATATAACAAATTATATTTAAAACTATTCCGACTTCTTTATAATAATTTATTCTTCAGATAATGTACACGCAGATTAAGAAACTAAATAACTATGAGACTGACTAACCTGCAAGATAACCATTTTATCGATTTTGCATTTTTTTTTCCCTCGTGCTTTAAAACGTGTAAAAATGAGACAAAACCGAGAATGTTTGCTCAAATATTAAAGTTTCCAAAGTCAACAGTAGTATGAGGAACTTAAGCCTTTTCTGGTATATTATACCCTTCCTAACTTAAACACACATTACAAATATACTAAAACTCCAATCATGAAAACACAAAAGATTCTGGTTGAGCCACAATTATTTTTGAGCGGAAAAAAGCGGGCAGGCAAACGAACTCTACCCTTGCCAAGATCTGAGGTTTCCGGAAGGACAGAAAGCGGAGAGCCCCTTAATGTGTGAACAAACAGCATCTTTCCGTCATTGGAATATAGATCAAGCTCTGTAGAGGAAAAGTGGATCTCTCTTTGGATGATGAGGACTTATGAAGATAGATCTTCGTTTAGAGTTTCTGGATGTCTCATCTCTGCGAAACTTTTTGAGTTTCTGCTATGCTCCAGGTCTGAACGGAAGCCAAGGCTATTAATCAAAAGAGATTTTTATTCCTAGGTTATCAAGGAAGTTTTATTTTAAATAAAAATCTGAAACAAAATAGCTTCATTTTACAGAAAAACTGGTAAAAAGTTTCTCAATATAAAATTAAAAGTAAAACTTTAAAAAAATATTTGTTATGAATCACCCTTCTACAACATAGATTAAAAAAAAATCATAACGATATTAATATATATATATCTATATATATATATATATATATATATAATAGATATCGTAATAAGATTTAATCATAAATTTTAGCTATTAATAGAACTAAGACAATAACAGCACACTAAAATATAGAACTGAATTTAACATAGAGGAAAGAATTACACAAAAAGTTGCAATGTAGATTAAGAACCAATGAGTTAGGATAGTAACTTAAAATACTTACGCCGACCTGAATGATAATAAAAATGACCATTAAGCTTATGAGAGTGAAAAACGAATAATAAATAATAAATCACAGAAATAATTGGATGTAAATGCTTAAACATAGAAACATACTTATCAAGGGGTGCATGCTTCATAAAGCTTTAAGAGCTTATATATATATATATACACTCCTTCTCATATTTATAAGGACACTTTATGTTTTGAAATAACTAAGGTAAAAATAATTGTGAACAAGATTATACTAAGTGCACTTAATATATCTAGTATTCTAAAAACCAAAACTGCCATAATTTTTTTAGTATGAAACAAAATTAATAAAAAATAATGCAAAATATTTTTTTCTCCACGTTTTTAGATGTTCATAAGTATAGGGACAATCAAGATTTTTTCGTTTTATTTAACTTACTAGCGGATAAATTACAGTTGACATGCGAATTTGTTAACTGGGCTAGATTAATTCATATATAAGCCTTCAGTTTTCCTTGGACGGGCATTACTGATAATTCCTCGAAAAAAAAGAGCGTTCATGTAGTGAAGTATGATAAATGTATTTTTTAACCCTTTGAGTGCTGAATACTCGCGGCCTATGCGGTCCATACGGACGGCGCGCGGTTGGCGCTGACGAGTTGTCTCATTTTTATCGCTGACGCGCTTTATGCAAGTGTTGCATAGTACACTGATCATTTTTGCCGGGCGCGTATTTGCGTCCATAGTCTATATTAATGACTTTCGCTGGACGCATATGTGCGTCCATAGCACTCAAATGGTTAAGTGGAAGGATAATTTCAATCCGCCGAATTTCTAATGAAATTCGAAGATCTAAAATTGCTGAAGGAAATGTGATCAAACGTTGAACTGCTGGTTCGATAGGAGAGAGATCTGATGCAAAATCAGAGTTGTTTTACAAAAATCGAAGACTCAATTCCTTTTACTGTTCTACTCATAATGACTGCTGTTGAATTTGCTCGTAATTTTTAAAAAGGTTGGGGGTCCACATTTATGCATGCTTAAAATACTTAATGATATGTTAAAATGAATAAAAAACCTGTAATAATCAATATGCATTTAATGGGGGAAAGAACGTCTGTGATAAAGTTGAATAAAGACAATATTAAATGGTAAAATGTTGCATTTTCGGATGAAAAACATTTTATTCTTGATTAACCAAATAGTTTTAACAGTTACTGGCACGATCTGAAGATAGCGAAAGACAGAGCAGATTTTTTAAAGGCAGATATGAATCGGGCATTTTAAAGGTGGATCTATGGTGTTCTGGGAAGCTGTTTCTACTGAAGGCAGAATGAATTTAGTAATTTTTTCTATTATTATGAACATCAAGAGAATATTCGCAAATTTTAAACGTAGAATTCTCAGATTTTTGTCAGATTTTTCGGGTAATAATATTTTTTTCAACAAGACTGACATTTTTGCTCTACTTCTAGAGCAATAGGAAATAGTTTGAAGAAAGGAACTTCTGTATTATTGCCTTTTCCGTGGCCTAAAAGTTGAAAAAACCTTAACTTATCATATTAGAAAAGTGCATGCAAGTGGAAAGCAATTTTAAATAGTTTAAATATTTAAATATATTCAGAATATCATCTATGCTGTATGAAATGGTATTGAAACTGAATTAAAAAAAAAAAAAATGAATATATATATATATATATACCAGAGAGAATGTCTGACTGTTTCCCCCTAAAAAGAGACCCCATAAAATTTTGATTTAAAAAATAACTGAAAAAAAATTACTAAGATTCGAGCTGTCCTTATAAATGTGAACACCTGAAAAATCATCTTTTTTACTGTATTTAAAGTTTTTTGAGATAGAAAAACGATAAAACTTTTTAAATATAGTCTATTAATGAAATTCAAATTAATAAAAAATATATTTGCTTAAATAATAATGTTCAGTGTTTAGTTAATACAGAAAAACGGGTGTACTAAACCAGTGTATATACATTATAAAAAATATTGAAAGGGAAACAGAGAGAAACGAATACGTTATACATTTACCCTTGCAGAAACATGTTTGTAATAGTCTTTGATAATACAATAATCTAAAAAAAGGGCATTTTCTTACTTAAAAAAGGAAGACAGAAGCCCCCCCCCCCCCCCCAAAAAAAAAAAAAAAAAAAAAAGAAAGAAAGAAAGTATAAATGACTTCAATTTACTTAACACATGTTACATAACGTATTGCAAATTGCAATTCTAGCCTTTTTTTTTTTTTTTTTTTTTTTTTTTTTTTAACATGAAAAATTTATATTTATATATATATACAACAAATAACTTCTAAAAACTAGTATTAGTATTTTTTTAAAGTGTATAATATTCGCATAGGTTATGAAAATATTTAAGGAATTTTCATCATTTAAAGGAAATTTAACAGACTCGTACAATTATAAATGCGTTTTACAGAGTTTAGTAATAGCGTATATACTGAAGTAAGACCATTTAAAATATTGATGGTAATTAATGTTACATTTTGCTCAAATTTTAAATTTGGGAAATTATGAGAAAACTGCTTAAGTAACAATAGCTTACATAGAACAGAGACAAATATGAGGGGAGAGAGAGAGGGAGATTAAATGATAGCTGCTTCAATCAAAGAGTCAAACAGCGAGTTATTACAGTGGAGAAATTCTACAAGTTTAATTAGAATACTTTAAGTATAGCTATGAAAACATAATAACATTTTGGATAAGATTATAGAATGTCGTTTGCATTTTGCGGAAAAGATTATTAGTCATTATTTATATTATTCTTTATAGTTTTGAGATAAAAATATGACTACCAAGATCCTATTAGGAAATGGCTTGTGGGAGAATAAGTGTCACCTTGTACTGGATGAAGTTAGACTTTCAACTGGGTAATATACACTGTTAAAAAAATGCAGAAAAAATACAGAAATTCTCTGTAATTTCAGAAAAAAAGTCGTAAAATACGTTTTGTCTACGTAATTTTTCAGTAATTTACGCCTTTCTTTCTGAAATTACAGAGAATTTCTGTATTTTTTCTGCATTTTTTTTAACAGTGTACACTTCATTTGAATTGCATAGAATGGACGAAACATCGATAAAATTGTGTATAAAATTCGATGAGAGCATATGTACTGATGAAATTTTTAATCGAAACATATTGAATATAGGTAATAATGTTAAAACCACAAATGGTCTTAGATAGATCATCCCCAAAGCTTTCAAAAGATATGAAGCAATCTGTGACGAAACGCTTAGTTGCGGCACAAATAGGATGTAAAACATAGATAAGGTATGTGTACCTCCACACTTGATACCACTTCATAGTAGTTTCACGAGTGTTCCATCTTTAATATTTGCAGGACACCTAGGTTCGTCATCTATGCTCGCCTTCATCGTAATCATCTGATTTATCAAAGGAAAGTGATAATCCATTCCTTCCAAAGAATCGATGGGTCATCAGCTAAAATACCGAATCGGCTCGAGATTGTTCAAACTCTATATTCATATTCTTAAGGGCCCTCTTCACTCACCGCCGCCGGAAGCCTAAGCTAATGTTATTCTATGGGAAATTTTCTTTACAAATAACTTATTAACTAATACAGATTTTTAAATTCTATTTTCACATTCTGAAAATGCCCAGCTGTTAAATTGACAGACCTTTTTTAAAAAATTATTTTTTTAATTGTTTATATTTTATTTTGAAGCTGCAAAATACGAATTTTCAATATGTGATTTTTTTTCATTTTGCAATTTCAAAATAAAATATTAAAAATTAAAAATTAAAAAAAATCCTTTTTTAAAAAAGGTCCGTCAATTTAACAGTTGGAAATTTTCTGAATGTGAAAACCGAATTTAAAAATATGTATTACTTAATAAGTTATTTGTAAAGAAAATTTCCCCATAGAGTAGCATTGGCTCGGGTTTCCGGCGACGGTAAGTGAAGAGGGCCGTTAATGGCTATCCATTATCTCCGTGAGAATTTTACTTTGCCGTTGTCATTCTTGAACTTCTTGCTATATTTAATTTTACAAAACAATCTTTAACCTCTCATTTTAGCATTTTTCCTAACAATTGCTAGGTCTTTTTTCCTGTTAAACCGAATGTGGAATAAAAAGTTTTGTTTTTTAAATTAATCTTTAAAATTAATAAAACTCTCAAAGTTAATATAAATGCTGTCTCCGAGGAAAAATATTTGTATAAACAATCATAACACTTTAAAAACATTGAAGATACTGCATTGAAAAGTATCTATTACTAGTCGTATTTATACATCCATAAGCAGAAATGATGAAAAATTGCTTTGAATGTCTTAAAGAAAATTAGGTTCGATCTGGTTAAAACAATATAATGCTATTGAAATGTACTTTAAAGAGTTTTTATACAGATATTTTTTTTTTTTCCATGATATATCCAGATTTTTTTAGTTCATTTTTTCCGACAAATGGTTATTGTTATGCATACCAGTTTCAATTTAAAATTCAATGATGTAATCTGCCTCAGCAATTTCGAAGCAGTCAAAAATGTATACGAATAGTAGAATTTGAATGGAGAAACAAATTAATGCATTTTAAACAAAAAACTAAATTTTTAATTTATGCAGATTTTGAAATATTCTTGCATGAAAACCTGATTCTTACAAATTTATTAAAAAGCCATAAATTATTAGGAAAGTTTTAATAGTTTTTGGAAAATTTTGATTGAAACCATCATAATTTCGAAAATATTTTAATAATTTCAAAATATGCTGACATTAAAGGTGAATTTCAATTATGTCTGAGGGGTTACCAAAACGGAAGCCAACCTTACCCCATTGCCAGTACCAGAATTGTAATGACATGTCTCCGGACTGCACCTAACAGTGAATCCCAGACTATCATCAATTACCCATTGCGCACTTCTAGTGTGGTGTAAAACCGACAAAACCTCACTCTTAATTTTGTAAGAAGCTTAACCGTACACATTGGCATTTTAAAATCTGCAATCTCAACCAAAAGACTTGCGTAATCTGACGTCTTCAAATTCTTCAGGAAGTTGTGAAGATAAAAAGGGCTTCCAGTAGCGTACATTTGGCACTGATAAACACACATTTAGTAAAAGTTGGAAAGGAAAAAAATAAATAAACCTACAAGATCAAACTTAGGAATTCTACTTTATTAACATCCTCATTTTGCTTTTCACTGGTACCATAAACTTAACCATATTTCTTTATCCGAAATTTCAGTAGTTTTGCGCCCGTTTTAATCCAAGAAGCTGTTGAAAGCTTCACTCTACGTCGGAGTAGAGTCATCAAAAATACTCGGGTGGAATTTTTCATCAGTGACGGACCAATATATCAAGCCGGGTTATGATAATAGGAGTATTTACTCGGAAAAATGGAGTCGGCATGTGGAGCTTGTCTTTCTACCAACTCGTTAGGAAAGGTCTGACAGGTTGGCACAAGATTAAGTGAGTGCAAATAATGTAGAGGGGTGTGAAATAATACAAGCAAATAAGGATTCCCATTCAACTAATATGTCTCCTGAATGACGAATGGGGGGTTATGTATTTTTAAAATGGAGCATACTGAGAGGACATATTAGGGGCTTGCAATTCATGTTCAAAAATTACGCTAATTTTAGTAAAGTTTAAAAAATATCGAATTTGAAGTGTGAAATCTGAACATCCACATACGAACATGAAATCCTTTCAAATTAATTTTTCAGATAATTTCATTCGATATTTAAATAATCGTATTTTACTAATTTGCACTATAACGGAAAAATATTTACTAGGAAATTCACTATCTAAATTAATAAAATTAGATTTTTTTCTATAGATCGCTCAGAATCGAAAATTTTTGTGATATCTTTACGTTTGTTAAGGAAGCCATAAAATTACATGCAAAACATTTTCTCTTTTGTGTGTGGGTGTAGATGTGTTTGTGTGTGTATGCTTATAACGCTATTGGTTGGTTGGTTGGTGTCGTGCCCAAATGAAGTCAAATCAAATCATTCCATGTGCCAAAATAACGGCCTTGGCAATATTTTATAACGCTATTTTTGACCGGGTATCGCGTGAAAACGGATGGTAGGAATTGAATGACACTCGGAAAGGGTTTTAGGCCTGCATCCAATTTAAAATTATATCTATAGAACGTTTTAATTTAAATTAGGTTTACACTGCGAATATATATATATATACCGCTTTCATCTAGAACGAATAGGTGGTCCTTTTCTAAATCCCTAAACTAGAAATATAGATTTTTGAGCTATGAGTATAAGGCACGCCAATACACCGAGGAAAAATTCTATAACTGACATCTAGAATCTAAATTGTGGCTCTAGAAAAAATAGTTCCATGTCATCCTTAAAAATTTCTAGTCCCCTTCGAAAGCGAATTCTAAAGGCCTCTATTAGAATTCTTGAGCGTTTGCCCAGACTATCGAGGACAAACCTATTTGAAAATATCTCCAAATAAATGTAAATAAAAGAGGCGGGTTTCAGCAGCTATAATCTTTATTTATGACCCAATTCTAGAAAATCAAGCAAGAATTTCGCATAATGCAAAAGATTCAGAATATTCAGAATATTGTTTCACCATCTAGAAATGTGTAGATAAGAAATTCTCGACCATTTCGTCTATTCAGTTCTTATACGCATAGCTCGGAAATCTGTATTTCTAGTTTAAGGATTTAGAAAATGACCATTTATTCATTCTAGATGAAGGCGGTATATATATATATATATATATATATATATATATATTTCTCTGTGTAGAGATAAGACCGAAAAGTGAAAGCAACAAGACTTGTGAATTGTGCAGAACGAGCACATTTTGTGATATCTTTACGTTTCAGACATTAGGTAACCAAAAATGCTTTCAAAATATTTTCTGTGAGTGTGCGTGGTGGAATGAAGAGATATGATGCTTTCTTTATCCGGGTATCATATAAAAATGGCTGGAGAGAATACAATGGAACTTTTCTGACGTTCAGGCGCGTACTCAACATAAATATATGTATATCTCCTATTTAAAAATTTTAATTATGTTTAGAGTTAAAGCCAAATAAACTTGCGCATGCGCAATAAAACCTTTGTCTGTAAATAGCACAGAATGGGAAACATTTTGCGATATCTTTCAGTTTAGAGACATCAAAGAAGCTAAAAATGTCTCTTTAGAATTTTTTTGTATCTCTCTGTATCAGTAGACAAGGACATCTACTGTTCCAAAATTTTAATTACATACAGCTTTGGAAAAAATGTTAAGGCCAAGCGAACAACTTAATTTATTTCACAACCGCTGATATGAGTTTTATGCAAATTTAAATTTTTCACACGAAAAGGCAATTTTAATTATATCTATAAAAATTTTGCAAAAAATTAAATCATTTCTTATTTTAAAATTAATTTTATTTTTTCATATATGTAAAAAGCTGGGGAAAATATTAAGGCCACATAAAGATATTACTGAAAAAACAGCTAATAATTTAAAAACTTGACCTTATTTTCAGTTAATTTAATCATTTTTGAGATTATAAAATTTTTAAAACTTTAAAGTCTGGGAAAAAAACTTCAAAATATTTACAAATACATATTAAAATTTTATGCATTTTCAACCACATTCTAATAAATGACAGCTTTAAATAAATATATAAAAATATTTCAAAAATTTAAATTACTTTTTATTTTGCAATTCATTTTTTTCTTCAATACATGTAGAAAACTGGAAGAAATGATACACATAAGGTAGCATTAAAAAAACTGCTAGTAATCCAAATATTTGCCCTTCTTTTCAATTAACTCAATCATTCTCGTTGTCATAGATTTTGAAAATTCCTTCAAAGTGTCTTTTGGTATGCTTTTCCAGAACTTTTTAATTGCCATTTTCAGCTCACCTACTGTGTTGTAAGTTTTCCCATTTCCATAAATTTCATCAACCAGAATGATCTTCTATTGGGTTCAGGTCAGGGCTTCTTGAGATGGTCATTCAAGCACTTGGACATGATTTACTTGCTAGCTAGATAATGCACTAATACACACATCAAGCTCCTCAAAATCCTGACTTCAAGCTAATCATGTAAAAGTGCTTGAATGGCCATCAAGAAGCATTGACCTGAACCCAATAGAAAATTTATGGAGCATTCTGGTTGCTGAAATTTATGGAAATGGGAAAATTTACAACACCGTTGGAGAGCTGAAAACAGCCATTGAAAGGAGCTGAAAGAGCATACCAAAAGACACATTGAAGAAACTTTTAAAATTTATGACCTTGAGAATGATTCAGTTAATTGCAAAACAGGGCAATTTTTTGGATTATTAGCAGTTCTTTTAATGCTATTTTATGTGTATCATTTCTTCCAGTTTTCTACATGTATTAAAGGGGGGAAAATGAATTGTAAAATAAAAAGTAATTTTAATTTTTGAAATATTTTTATAGATTTATTTAACATTGTCATTCATTACATTTTGTTTGAAAATGCATAAAATTTCAATATGTATTTGTAAATATTTTTGAAGTTTTTTCCTAGACTTTAAAGTTTTTTAAATTTTATAATCTCAAAAATGATTAAATTAACTGAAAATAAGGCGAAGTCTTTAGATTATTAGCTGTTTTTTAAATAACATCTTATGTGGCCTTAATACTTTTTCCAGTTTTTTACATATATGAAAAAAGAAAAGAAATTTTAAAATAAGAAATAATTTAATTATTTGCAAAATTTTTATAGAAAAATTAAAATTGTCTTTTCTTGTGTTATATTTAAGTTTGCATAAAACTCATATTAGTGGTTGTGAAATAAATTAAGTTTTTCGCTTGGCCTTAAGATTTTTTCCAGGGCTGTATATGGGCACATTTTGTAATAGCTTTACGTTTCACATATCAGGTTGCCAAAAATGTTTTCAAAATATGTTCTGTGAGTGTGCGTGGCGCAATGAGGAGATATAACGTTTTTTTTTTTTTTTTTTTTTATCCCAGCATCACGTAAAAATGAATGCACAGAATACAGTGACATATTACCGACGTTTAGGCATGTATTCAACATAAATATATGTATATCTATTATTTCGAAATTTTAATTATGTTTAAAGTTAAGGCCACACTATTGTCACACTATAATCTAGTTCTTTTGTGTAGCCCTTTAAATGAACAGCGAATGACTTACCTACCATATTCTACATGAGACATGTTTTTATACATACAAAAAATATATATTAATTTCATTTGGTTTAGTGCAGTCTATATATGTTAAACTCTACTTACCTGCAATTTCCCCCATAGACGTAATGTATTTGAATTCTCTTGGGTGTCCCTGTACACAAACCATTTGCATCATAACAACGAAAAGCTTAGTGCAGCATCCCTATAACATACACATTTAGAATATCAAGTTAGGACTTTCTGCTACTATTTGTTCCTGGGATATGCTGATAACAATACAAACACACAGACTGATACACACAGAGACAAACACACAGACACACAGACCAACCACTAGAAACAAGATTTTTGGATTCAGGTTACCTCAAAACGTGTAAATATAACAAAAACTCACTTGCGAAAATTTGACCCCAAAACAATACTTTCTCTTATAGGTAAGAAAAAGTAAAAAGTGCAATTAAATCTTAAAAAAAAAAAAAAAAAAAATGGGATGACTCCACTCGACATTCCGAACATTGAGTAATTAACAGTTTTGTAGATAAAGTAAAGAAAAAGGAGTTGTTAACAAACAAAAGAGAGAAAACCATAATAGAGTTTTTGAGTATTTTTTTCCATATAATACACGAGGTTTTATTTAACGCTACTGAAATTTGAGCCCATAGATCATAATGATAAAGAATTTTTCGTTGTGTCCCTGTAAAAACCTATAAATACTAGATTTACCAAAATGCTTATAGTTAGTGCAACAGTGATTTATAATTTTGATATAAATTTTCAGCTCAATTGAATAAGGCGTTTAGATGCTATCGCACTTTTAAAACTTTGGTCCCATAGGCCATAATGATAAAGAATTTTTCTTTGTGTCCCTGTAAAAACACTATAAGTGCTAAATTCACCAAAATCTATGCAGTTGGTTCTACTGTAACCTATAACATGTGTACAAATTTTTTGCTCAGATTAATAAGGCGTTTAGACGCTATTGCACTTTTAAAAATTTGGTCCCATAGGCCCTAATGATAAAGAATTTTTCTTTGTGCCGCTGTAAAAAACTGTAAGTGCTAAATTCACCAAAATCTATAGAGTTGGTGCTACTGTAACCTATAACATGTGTACAAGTTCTTTGCTCAGATTAATGAGGCGTTTAGACGCTATCACTCTTTTAAAAATTTGGCCCCATAGGCCATAATGATAAAGAATTTTTCTTTGTGCCCCTGTAAAAAAACTGTGAGTGCTAAATTCACCAAAATCTATACAGTTCGTAAAACTGTGACCTATAACATGTGTATACATATTTTGCTCAGATTAATAAAGCGTTTAGACACTATCGCAGTTTTAAAAATTTGGCCCAATAGGCCATAATGATGAAGAATTTTTCCTGTTGTCCCTGTAAAAAAACTATAAGTAAAAAACCCTGTAAAAAAAAACTAGATTCCCCAATATTAATAGGGTTCGTACTATGGTGACTAACAATATATGTACCAACTTTCAGCTTATTCGAACAAAGCGTTTAGACGCTAGCGTGTTCACTCACAGACATACACACACATACATATACACACATACATACATACATCATCGTAAAAATAGTGAAAACGGACTCAGGGGACCTCGAAACGTATAGAAACATCAAAATCTCAAATTCGGATTTTTTACATGATAACAATATATATATATATATATATATATATATATATATAGTAAAATAATGTTATCAGTGCAAAAATTTGAAATTTAAAGATGATTTAATTTCCGTATTCAAACAATTATTCTGACCAAAAACGAAGACCACCCAAATCAAACCAAAAAAGAAATAAAGTAAAACCTAAATGAATTATAGCAAATTGGAATGAGAAAAAAAGCATTATTTGCATTCTAACGTTTTCAAGGGCCTGGTAGAATGCAAATGTGCTAAAAAAATGGATGTTTTTCTGTCACAAAGAAAGCAAAAGCTAAGAATTTCTTTGTTCACAGGCCCGAAACACTCATAGTAAAACCAGAAAAAACGAAGATCAAAATAAAACACCTCACTAAAAATGATAATCCAATAACCATTTAAAATCGTAGATAAAAATAAACTCACCACTGCAAATAATAATCCAAAATTACTTAAAAATTATTATTGAAAAAGAGGCAACTCATAGTTATGAAAAACGAGACACATGTACATATACTATGTGAAACTTATTATACTGATAAATACAGAGAATGAATTATTAAATTAATAAAAAGAATATTTTTTTCAATTTTAATTCATGTTTATTTGCATGTATATATATTGCTTTTAATTTACACTTATTTGCGTGTTCCTTAAATCCTAAATCCTTTTTCCTCTCTGTTTCCATTTCAAAGGCGACACCTAGTTAATAATTTAAAACTTAAAAATTTGTCATCATTTAGTAGCTAAGTTTACTTAAAATACATTATATTCCTAAAAAATTAAGAACAAGACAAAGTATGTTCCAAAATAATAAAGCAAAAGCTCTTCTATATGTTTATATGTATGTGTGTGTGTGTGTGTGTGTTCTCTCTTTTCTTTTCTTTTTTTTTTTTTTTTTTTGGAATCTGCATAAAATAAATAAGTAAATAATATAAAATGAAATAAAAACTTACGAAATGATAGAAATTTAAATATAAAAAATAAATAAAACTCTGCCTCTAATTTTAAGAAATAATAGTTTTAAGAAATTATTTGCCCTTAGTGAATTAATATAGGAAAATATAGAAGAAAGTCTTGTGGTGGCCGCAACATACTAGGTTTCCTTCTGTCTTTTTTTTTTTTTTTTTTTTTGGACGGGGGATAAGTTTCAATCTAGATTTTTTGTAGACCAGTTTTGTGTAACACCAAAATAATATAAAAATATGAGTCCTATCGTTACAAAATCGGTTATCGGTACCAAATGAAAGAGACGATTTTTCTGAATCAAAGGGTGCAAACAGTTTTTCAACAGGATAATTAGATTTTTTCTTAATTTTCATTTCAGTCATTTTAAAAAGTACGTGGCCCAGTTTTACAGTCAAAAAATGAGGTTAAATATAAATAAAAAATAAAAATTTAAAAATAAAAAATAAAAAATAAATAAAAATAAAAATAAAAATAAAAATAAAAATTTTACAGATTGATTTGTAAAATTTTTACAAATTAATTGTCCTCCGTACTAAAATAAATTCTGCCTTTGACAGAATTTTTAATGTTATTTATTTATTTTATTATTATTATTATTATTATTATTATTATTATTTTATGCTGCAGAACTTGTTTCGTTAAAAGTATTCATGGTAAACACTCTGTATTTCTGTAGAAAGAAATAGTTTCTCTTCGTAATACCTCTTTCTTTTAAAAGATTTTAATTTAGTGCAAACTACCTCCTATATTCATAAAAATGGTTCCTACATTCATGAAAATAAAGTTTAAAAAAAAAAAAAAAATTATTTTGCTCGTTATTTGAAATGATCGTTTATCGCTACAAATTTAGTATTCATCCAATGGTTAGATTTCTCTAAGAATGCATCAAATAACGGGGTTTTTCACTCGTTTGATATAATTATGTTATATAACTTAACATAGTGATTATCTTTTGATTTAAGTGTAGAAAAAAGATATGAATAGAATTTAAAAAATAATAATATTTTTCGATCTTAAATTTTGAAGTAACGTTCCTTAGTAATGGTTATAATATTAATTTTCAAAACTTTCTTTTTCGCGTTTTCTCTCGATTTTATTATTAGTATTTTTTAACCTGACGACAAAGGCTTAAAAGAAAACTACGATTCCGTTGGTCTATAACTATAAATATACGGAAAGCACATAATAAAACAAATTCTTCGTCTAAAAATATGAAGCTGCGTTTCACAGGAACGATTACTAAATTAAATTCTCAAAATTTCTTTCGCATGCTTTCTCACCATTTTATTTTCTACTTATTTATTTATTTATTCTACCTTATACTAATGTGTTCCCCATCAACGGTTACTTACATTTATTTCTTAAAAATTCTTTCATCCATGTACCGTCGATTTTATTTTACTTTTTTTTTTTTTTTTTTTTAATTGTTTCCAAAAGTAATTAAAAAAAATATTTTTTATTGTGTCTAAATAAGCAAAATGTTTTTATAAAAAAATTCCTTAAGATTTTCTGAGGATATATTGTAATTACTATAAAAGCGCTTTGATAAGTGTTATAATATTATGTTTTACCTGGTCATATTACTAATCTCTTTATTTTATTTATTTTTATTTATTTATTTATTCATTGTCTGTTACTGTGAAACTTGCTAACCAATTGATTTCAAATTTGGTAACTTTGAAAGCTAAATAATATTAAACTTGTGAGAATTTCAAAATGTGTTGTTATTTCAATATGGACACAGTTCTGTAAGTTTATTTTATGCACAAGTAAATATGAGAATAATTCTCTGACACAATGTACCATTCGTAACGTATTGCTAGAATTTGGCAAATAACGAAGGTATCAGCATGTTGGCTTTCTGAAATGCCCATCAGAGAGAGCGTCTTTTTATTTTATTTTTATTTATTTATTTTTGACTTTAAAGAAACGTTAATACAGTGGAGCACCGTTTATACGTTTTTCAAGGGACCGTTCCTAAAAAACGTATAACTGAAAAAAACGTACAACTGAAATTTCGTTTTAACATTAATACACAATAAAGTATCATATTAATAATTAAAGTCTAACCAATTTTCATGATTTCCTTTACATTTATTCGAATAAGATATATTTTTAATTATATTTAAAATATTTTTAAAATGTTGAATAACGTAAATTAAAATTAAAAATATGGAAATTCAGAAAAAATTTTCAAGATTTCAATTTTAACCTTTAAAGACAAAGCCTTTTGTTCTCTAAACGAAGATGACATTTTTGCAAACGATTAAAAGGAAGGAAAGGAAATAAAAAATGTTTCTCCAACCGTAATGTCAAATAAACACGATAAGAAAATCTTCCAAGTCGTCCAATGGAAGTGAGTAATAAATCTTCAAGTTTACAAAATGCCTATAAAGTTGTGGGCTTTTTTCCTTTCATACCCATTCATGGGGTTCCATCTTTTAATTGATTCCATTCCAGGAATCAATTAAAAGAGAAAGTGGGAGGTCTTCAAGTGGTCACTGGCTACTTGTATACCAAACATTCAACCCAGTCGCCAGCTGATTATCTATGAAAATTTCTCTAACCCCCCTTCCACCAGGCTATCGAGGCAAGTCGCACTTTGTTCTATAGCCGCACTTTGTTCTATAGCCGCATTTTGTTCTATAGCCGCACTTTGTTATCATAATTCTAAGAAAAAATAATCGAAAAAAAATAAATAAGAATAAAACATAAAGAGCATTCATCTTTTTTTTTTTTTTTTTTTTTTTTTTTTTTTAAATCCTGGAATGAAACTCAAACTTGGGATTCTACAAGGAGAAAACAAAAACGTATAAGTGAAATTAAGAATTTACTTGTGTCGTATAAACGAAATATTTTAACATTAGAATTCAATGGAATGATTTGGGACCGAAGTCGAAAAACGTATAAATGAGAAAAACGTATAAATGAGAAACGTATAAAAGGTGCTCCACTGTAATTAAATTTCTTAAAGCTTCCTACATTTAGCAAGAGAAACTAGAATGTTGTGGCCACCACAAGACTTTCTTTTTTATTATTCTATAAAAATTCATGCAGTAAAAATTATTTATTAAAATATTGTTTTCAAAATTTATTTTCCATGATAAAGGCAGAAATTTTTCATCGTAGAGAAGCGTAACATTCAATGCCGAAAGAAAGTCAATTTTCTGCCGATATCAGAAAAAATGCAAGATTTTTTCAGTTTTATTTTTATTATTATTATTTTATCGATAACTTTGTTTTAAATTATCACAGATCTATTATTCAATCATTTGTTTTAAAGGTGTTAACAAGTTCTTTTGAACGATAATCATATTGAAAAATTACACCACCCAACTCCTACCACCAATGCTCCTACACATGTACTTTTTTTTTTTTTTTTTTTTTTTTTTTTTTTTTTTTTTTAAGTTTTATACAACTATTATCAATAATTCATATTAATTTTACAATAAAACTATCAAAATTTTGTCCTATACTACCATGTAAATAGTCATGAAAAAAATGGGTCCACAGTGCCACCTGCTGAACGATTGATCCAAAAATGTAATCACTCTAGTTTAGGTCAAGGTCCAACTAAATACCAAGTTTGATTGAATTTCGTTCATTGTTTCGTAAGATACAACGTCCACAATCTTTTTTACACACACACACACACAGACTTATTCTAAAAATAGTCAAATCATATTCAGGACATCTAAAAACGTATAAATCCATCGAAAAGATAACTTGAAAATTTTCACGAATTCAGCACTTTCTTCTTATATATGCTGGGCGATTTTTTTCAATATTGGTTAAAGAGGGTTCAACAACAGCCGTTATTGGCCTTCCAATAAGAAAATGGTAAATTTAAAAAAATGATAATAATAATAATAATAATAAAATAATAATAAATAATTACTTCAGTTCTGAATACAAAAAGAAAAATTATTTAGATACAACAGATTTTAAAAAAAAAAAAAACAATAATATATACAAATATAAAAACTTATAAAAAGATTGTAACAAACACTTACAAAAAAATGACTAACTTTTACGAATGAAGAATATAGACACGGAGAAAACACTTAGCACTAAAACAAACACTAAAGGAAAAACATTTACGATATCTTAACAGTTACGGATAGAAGTTATATTATAAGATGGATAACCACTTCGCAATATCGAACAAATTACGAAATGTAGCTTCAAGATTATCGCAATTGTTTCAAATTCTTCTAATCCTAGCAATTTGCAGAAATAGATTATTTTTTAATACCTGAATACTTATACATATGATAACCAATTACTCAAACAAATATCCTTGAAATCGAAATCTAACCTTTTATCATAAAAAAAAAGGTATTCCAAGAATAACTTAAATAACTTAAATTTTAAAGCTGAAAAAGAAATTAAGCCAACATCATTAGTGTGTTTTAAAACTGAATCCTTAGGATAAATATCAGTAGAAACCACTAGAAAATTACAACAATTAAACAAAATAAGATCATTAATGAAGCTAACAAATTTTATATCAGAACTAAAATTATTTTTTTTTTCCTCATAAAAACAGAAAAATATGTTAGCAAAGGCACTCGAGAGATAATTTCTCACAAGATTTCTTTTAATTTGTAAAAATAATCATTACCATTACATAAAATATATTCAAAAATATATAATTCAACTAATTTAATCCAATAGTTTTTTTCACAGTACATAATTAAACTAAATTAGGCATGCTTCATTTTATTACAAATCCTAATAATGTCATTATGTGGGACATTTTCAAATAATTTTTTTTCGAAGAATATATCTTAGAAGTGTTACTATTAATAAAAACTATAACTGTACTATTGTTATTGATTATAAATTTACTTTCATACCTATAAATATCATTAAGTAGTCTATTTAACAAATTGAAAAACTTTTTTAAGTTAAGTGCCCATAGCTAAACGTTTCACGTGTAATGTGCCTAAATTTAAACTTTTTTTTTTTTCTTTTTTTAATTTGGGGTAATAATTAAGAAAGAGAATTTAGAATTAGGAATCTTAAAATTTAATTTTTTACTAAAATCATTTAAACGATTTTTAAATATAGAAGGAGAAGTATTTACTTTTATAAAAGTATTGTTCATTAAATCTGTATTGATAAGTATAAATGATTTAAGTCCAAAAATGTCGATTTTGAGTTAAGTACATAGTGAGACTCAGAAAAAATTCTCTATCGATTGGTATAAAGGATTTAAATCCATGTCATTTAGTCTTTGAGAAAATCCATTGGTAAAAAAAGATTCAAGTTAGAAATTTAGCATTAATCTTTAGTATAAAATATTTAATTCAGTTTTTTCCCTTTATTAAATGGAGATTGACAATCACTGAATGGTATAAAGGGCATAAATCAACCTAATCCCTTTTTCCTAATCGATTCTTCTGATTAGTTTTTAGTTAGTTTAATTTTATTTTTCGTCTCCTGAAAAATCAAGGATATGGACTTAAATCCTTTATACTTATTAGTACAGAAATATTCATCTAGAAGAAGTTTCGTATAAAATTTATTACTACATATAATAGCAAAATTGTTATCTATTTTATTTATTGTGAAAATGATAAAATTCTTTTATTTATTTATTTTTTTCTTTAATTCTCAAGGTGATTCATTAAATTAGTTAGGGTTTTTTAATACTTCTTTTTATTAAAGTAATTAAAATAAACACTTATTTTAAAACAATTTAAACATTTCCACTTTCCATTTATAAATATCTTCAGCATATAAAGCATATTTTTAAGAAAACTTTAAAATAAAATTATGTAAATCCTTTTCAAAATTTATCAGTTTCTTACTACAATTATAATTGCACCTAATCTAAATTTTACACCTAATTTTACACCTAAATTTTACACCTAATCTAAAATATTTTATTATTTATGATTCTATATGACGTTTAATTTAAACACTCGAACAAATTTTAGATTAAGCTGTCATTGAAATATTATTTAATTATTACCTTCTATAAAATAACATGTATATTTTTATAAAATTCATCAGAAAAATAAATAAATAAATAAATCAAAAGTGTAATTAAGGAAAATTGGATATTTTTTATTGAATGTAATAATAGTAAAAGGAATAATATTTTTATTCAAATAAAAGGATTTCTACGCAGGGCATTTCACATAGGCCTAGGATGCACATACAGTCAACCTTTAATTCATTCAACTTAACCTTCATAAACCATACACACTTATTCGAATAAAACATTAGGTTTTTTTTTTTTTTTTTTTTTTTTTTTTTCTATAAGTGTATATTACTCTGCATCGGGGAAAAGTAATAATTTTATGCAAATTCTGTTTTAAGTAGGCATATTTTAAAAATATATTGCTGGTATTTCTGTTGGTGTCAAAGGCCCTAGGCTGGTGAATTATAGCATGAGCAAATAAATAAACTGCCAATTATATTTCACAGAATTCCGCAAATTCCCAATTCAGAATATCGAAATACAAACGAAATATCTTCTTCTTAAATAAAAAGTATTTTTATAATGCTGCCATCTACTGTTCATTTTTTAAACTATAAAAGTTATGAAGTATTTCAATAGATGGCAGCACTATTTATTTTAAATTAAGACTGTCTACAAGGATTGATGATATCGTAAGAAAATCGAAAAATACTTTTTGCAGAAAATTATAATAAGATGTATGAAAAACAAAGAAAGTTTTTAAATGCAAAAACTATCTTTTTAAATAAAAATTTTTTTTTATTAAAAGAAATTGCAATTTTTTTTTTCTCCCCGTCCCCTATTTTTTTTTTTTTTTTTTTTAAATATCATGCGGAATTTAAATGAAATTTAATACCGCTTTCATGGAAGTTTACAAAGCATTGTATAAATAATATACTTCAAGTAGTACACATAGAAGTATAAGATACTTGGGTTTAAAATTACAGGCTAAGACCCCTTAGAATGAACCCCACGGAGGGCACGCCACCTAGGCCTTGAACATTTATGTAGTCAATCGGCCTTAACCCCAACACCTTACCACCACGGCCCACCAGCGGCCGAGCGGTTCTGCGCTCAAAGCTGGTAGACGTGAGGTGCCGGGTTCGATCCCCGGTCGCGCTCGTCGGCCTAGCCGTTCGGAGTTTTCCGTGGTTTCCTCCGAAACTTGCGTAAATACGGGCTAGGACCCCTTAGAAAGTCCTCCACGGAAGGCACTCCCCCTCAGGCCTAGGACCCCAGTGTTGTCAATCGGCCTTAATCCCTAACACCAACACCTTACCACCACGACCATAGAAGTATAGAGCATGATAAATATCTTATTTTGCCCGTAATAATTTTGCTATTTGATTATTGTGCAGTCACCTTTAAAACATCAAATAGAAAAGTAGGATCTTTTGCCTTCGATACGCTTTTCAAAGCGACCGCAGCGAAATTTCTAAAGCAAACAATAAATTTTGTAAATCTTTGGTGAACATCTATAATTCTCTTTTTAAATGAAAAAATTGAAAAAAAATATGAAATATTTAATGCATAATTCATGAAAAAAGTTATTTTCTGTTAGACCAGTCTATCTTAAGTTTAAATCACGATTACTTGGCTTAAATCTTTCCTGACTGAAATTTTATCGAGTTCAAATCACCTGGAGGTCACCTAAGCGGGAGAAATATCCCTTTCGTGGGGAATCGAAATTGTGATGGCATGTCTCCTGATCACCGCTGGGCCCACCAGCGTCCGAGTGGTTCTGCGTTCAAAGCTGCCCTAACAGCACATCTTCTGAAAATGACATCCTCAAGATATTCTGTGGATGAAAAAAATCCTGTGGACATTTTCAGGATGTATTATGGACAAGTGTTTTGTTAGGGTGGTAGATGGAAAGTGCCGAGTTCGATTCCAGTTATCGCTGATCGACCTAGTCGTTCGGAGTTTTCCATTTTTTTTTTCCCTCGTGGAAATTCGGGAAATACGGGCTAGGACCCCTTAGAAAGGCCCCCATGAATGGCATTCCACCTGGACCCTAGCGTAGTCAGTCAGCCTCAAAACCCTATAATCAACCAGTCAACCTGATCACCCGCCAATTTCCCATTCTTCAGTTTGTATGTGCAAGAAAATTCGCAGACTTCGAAATTTGAAGCGCAATATTTGGCGAAAATTACGTTTGATGCTATAATTGAAAAAATATTTTTTATTTTATTGAAAATAAGATGGACGATTATATCTCCAATTGTTATATTTTTCGATCGCTTAACCATGACGTATCAGATAGATAAGGACACTGTTAGATGCAACGATTGATGCCAGCTTTCCCGCTTGGTTCAATTATCATAGTTATGTTCTTTATCTCGTAGGATCTGAAGAAAATATAAACATATATTATGCCCTTTTCTGGAATGATTTTAACAATTTATTGTTAAACTACCTCTTATAACACATTTTGTTAAGCTAAAATTACGAAAAGCAATAAAAAGAAAAAAAAAACTAACTGAAAATTAATAAATAATGAGGATTGAAACAATGGCTGCTGATTGATAATCTATGGACGCGCTGGGTATCCTAAAGCGCATATTTTGCCACGAGGTTCCTGCTGCGGACCAGGCTTTTGGACTACTTTTTATGATTTTTTATTAAAGCGTTGCCTTTCACATCAAACACTGAATGGGTTAACAGATTATTATGCAGATTTGTGTTTAATAAATTTTTCTTTAATTTGCCACTAATGCTTATTTGTGGACTGTAGAAGAACTAGTATTTATGATTTCGAGAATTTAAACAAAAGTAGAAGGACACCTGCCACAATTTTTTATAAGGTGGATTGTGCACGAATAAAAAAGTAAATACAGAATTTTCTTTAACTGATTTTGTTCAGAAAACGTATTTTGCTAAAAATTACATTGTTATTTTCATTGAGTGCCTAAAGGAATACCTTTAAATAATCTTCAAAAGAGCTAAATTGGTTCGTATAAAACTGATGGTAAAAGTGTTAGACAGATTGTTCGTGATACTGCAAGTCATCCCCAATGCAGTTTCTAACTTTATCAGAAAGCCAGATAGAAATTGGGAAAAAAAAGGATCTGGAAGACCTAAGCATTTAATATCTCGTGATGAAAGAAAACTTGCTCATGAGCTTAAAATGAGCAGTGGAAGTATTGCAAAGGCTCAAAATCAAGTAGGACTTACTCATACATCAAGGCAACCAATTTACAACTGCATAACAAGATTCAAATGCAAATTCATTTTTAAAAAAGCCGAAATATCATCCAAAGTGGAAAAATAGAAATACGTATTGATAACTGTTTATCTTGCGCTAAGGAACACATGTCATGGACCTCAAATGGAACTTCTGTAATATTTTCAGACGAGAAGAAGTTTAACTTAGACGATCCAGATGGCTACCAATAATACTGGCATTGTCAGAAGAATGCAGAAGAATATTATTCAATTCAACAAATGGAGGAAGGGGGATTGATGGTCTGGTAAGCAGTTGGATATGAAAGAAGAACAAGTCTGGTTCTTCCCATTTATAAGCTGAAACATACAGACTATATTGAAGTGTTGAATTTTGATAAGAAACGCAGTTTTTTAAATAATTTCAGCGTAACATATCGTCCAGTTAGCACCTAAATTGAAATATCCGGTTAAGGTACAAATGCAATAAGTGGAGATCCGGATTCGATAATATTGTAGGGAAGGAAGATGCTGCCGAAAGCAGCGAAGACCCGAAAGCGAAATTTTAATCGATTTCAATGAAATTTCAATAAACTGATTAACACGTTTTCACGACGGTTGTTTTTATGTTGTTTACATAGTCTTCTCAAAAGTATCCGAGCACTAGCCAATAATTCCGATATCAAAAAAGTGCACTTGAAACTGTTTTCTTCAATAAATCCTTGTCGGATCATGTTCTTAGACTGACTAAGAATATGACTCGACAAGGATTTATTTAACAAAGCAGTATTAAGTGTACTTTTTTTGGACAGGGATTATTGCTAGTGCTCGGATACTTTTGCTGCTGACTGTAGCTGTGGGTCACGCCGACGTGAACATGTTAAACACATAGTAAAGTTTTTTGAAAATTCTTTTAAGTGTAGTGATTCGCGAAGCGGGCTAAGCCTGCTAGTAACTGATATTTTAAAGCTGATCTGATATCTTCATGATAAAAATATTTCTTTTAATGCATGTTTAAACGAAATGTTTAAACATGCATGTTTACCCTATTCTCCCATATTAAGAAAACCATAAATTTCGAATAACTTACAAAGTTTTCTAATAAGAATGTTGCAAATCAGTTTTTGTCAGTATCATAAGTGATATTTTAAAACCTGTTAAACCTCTCTGCGATCATTTGTTCTTGAGATATCCTGTACACAGACAAACAAACAAGCTAACTTTCACCCTACAGACAGATTTTCGGATTCCTTACACATCAAAACCTGTAAAAGAAGTAAAAAGACCGCAGTCAGAAATTTTCACAATTGTCTAAGTTCCTCATGCTTATAGTATGATCGGGAACTAAAAGGTATTCTTACAAAATGAACTTTTCAGATTATGTGACAACTATGTAGTAATGGAAATTATTCATGTACGTGAAAAGCTCGATGCGTAATTTTTCTGTAACTGTAGACCAACACAATTACATTTTCTCAATCTTTATTTGTTGAACTATGACATCAATCAATTATAAAAGGATTGACTGATTTTTAGTTGATTGATTTAATTGATGCAGGGCTGTATTTTTCGATGTTATTGTTATGCGACAGATAATCAAATCATCATTCATTCATGTAGACTTAAACACTGAGAATAAAATTTTACAGCGAATTTTAAGAGGGTTTAAAGCAACAGAAGTCCTATCGAAATTTGAACCCGAGATTTCTTTACCTGCTTTTTATCATTTTCAAGAACAAACGGAGGTCTACCATATTTTCATAGAATCATTTATTGCTTAGGATTATTTTGTAAAATCCTTCCCTTTTAAACGCCTTTTCACATTTTGCTTGATGATTTCAGACGATTGCAGCTTTTTAGACAATAATTTTCGTATCATATATACATCTTTAATAAAAGCGTAGTGTTTTTTTTTTTTTTTTTTTTTATAAGGATTAGAAATTTCGCACTAGCAGTATAAAAAATAAAATAAAATAAGCAAGTCTTTTATAAACATATTAAAAAACAAAATTTGAAATTACTGTTACAGACTCGGTTACTTTCCTATCATCGCAATCATAACTCATCAGCTCATCTCATTCATCTTTGAGAACCACACCCGATACTCTACAAATTATACGAGAATGAAAAAACAGAACAAAACGCCTCACTTTTTATGACCACTCTCGTTATAACGAGCACTCTGTCACTTATATCACACACTTTTTACTCGATCCTTTGGCAATAAAGCGTAGCGCCTTGTCACCAAAGAGCCGCATGCTAAATGAACTAATCGTGTTTGTTTATGAAAGCGACTTAAGGTCCCGCTATCTTTACGACCATCGGGCCTTAATGTAAACATTTACGCTTGGCAGACAACGCGGGGCTCTGTTACGGGAGGGCTGTATGCCACCGTTTAAGAAGATGACTCCGAACGTGTTAAAAAAGACTGAAACGGTTTTCTTGTCTCAAACGAAGATTACGGGCTCCTGACGGTCTCTAAAACGGATCGCATAAATTTTGCCTAGCTGTCTCATTTTTTTTTTTCTCTTTTTTCCGGTAGACCTCGAACAATGCTGTCGCACATATACACATAACAGCTTAGATAAGGTTGGCGAGGCGAATTGGCGACGAAAGTGTTAGTAACTAGGGATAAAGTGAATCTAAAGTTTCCGAAAGATATAGTATGAGTTAAAATTAAAAGACTACAGACGAATCACGATAGTAAGGGTGGTCCGGAAGCCACGTGGCTCTCTGTCAGACAAACATGTCACCTGTTGCGACATTCCCCATTTGCAAATCCGATATTTGAAACCAAAAAAAAGGAAATACCATACATACTACGTCAAAAAAATACACAAAAAATCGGAATGAATTAAAGCATACTTTTAAGCTTTTATACGAGCAAATTCTAAAATTTACGTTATACACACTGTTAAAAGTACAGTTCAACATTTTACCAAAGAATGGTGAAAATTTGGGTCACTTTAGCTGTAACTAATATTTTTAGAAATTTGCTGCTATGTTTCACTAATTTAATAGTGTAGTACTATTTTAGTAAATAGCAATACTAAAACGGTTAAACTTAACATCAAATTTCTAAATATATTAGTTGCATCTAATTAGCCAAATTAACTCTTTTTACTTTCCAAACATACATATGTCAAGAAAGTATTGTAATCATATCAAAAATTCGACTTTGAGATGAGATTTTGGTATTTCTACACGTTTTGAGGTGCCCTGTGATCCTTTTTGTTATTTTTATGGTTACGTATGTATGTGAGTGAATACGACAGCATCTAAACGCTTTGTTCGAAAGAGCCAAAAGTTGGTATGCATGTTATAGGTCACCGTAGCACAAACTCTGTTGATTTTGGTAAATCTAGCACTTATAGTTTTTTTTTTTTTTTTTTTTTTTTCTTTACGGAGAAACAAACAAAAATTCTTTATCATTATGGTCTACTGGACCAAATTTTTTAAAGTGCAATAACGTCTAATTGCCCTATTTGATTGAACTGAAAATTTATTCACATGCTATCTATAGTTATACACATAATTCTTTATCATGACGCAAGTCACTGTCGCACGAACTGTATAGATTTTCATGAATTTAGATCTAGCACTTATAGTTTTTTTTAATTTTTTTTAATTTATTTATTTATTTATTTATTTATTTTTTACAAGGATACAAAGAAAAATTCTTTATCATTATAGTATAAGGGCCCAAATCATTTAAAGTGTGATAGCGTCTAAGCACCTTATTCCATTGAGCTGATATTTATACACATATTATATGTCGCCATTGTACGAACTGCATAAATTTTGGTAAATCTAGCACGTATAGTTTATTTACAGAGATACAATGAAAAATTCTTTATCATTTTGCTCTATGGGCTAAAATTTCTTAAAGTGCGATAGCGTCTAAACACCATGTTCGATAGAGCTGAAACTTTATAGATATGTTAAAGGTAATCGTCACATGTACTGTATGCATTTTGAAGAATCTAGCACTTATAGTTTTTTTTACAGTGACAATAAAAAGAATTCCTTATCATTGTGGCTTATGGGCTCAAATTCTTTAAAGTGCGACAGCCTCTATCAACGCCTCATCCGATGGCGCTAAAAATTTATTTACATATTATAGGTCACCGTCACACGAATTGCATAGATTTTGGTGACTCAAGCACTTATAGATTTTTACAGGAACACAACGAATTTTTTTTATCATAATAGTCTATAGGTCCAAGTTTTTAAAGTACGATAGTTTAAACCCCTTATTCGATTGAGATGAAAATTTGTACACATTTTACAGGTCACCGTTGCACGAATTGAATAGATTTTGGTGAATCTAGAATGTAGAGTTTTTTACAGGGATCGCACGAAAAATTCTTTATCATTATGCCATATGCGCACTTTATAGTGCGATAGCGTCTAAACGCCTTATCCGACTGAACTGAAAATTTATAGACCATTTTATAGATCATCGTCACACGAACTATATGAACATTAAAAAATCTAACACTCATAGTTTTTTTTTTTTTTTTTTTTTACAGGGTCACAAAGAATAGTTCTTTATCATTGTGGCTTATGGGCTAAAATTATTTAAAGTGCTATAGCATCTAAACATCTCATACAATTGAACTGAAAATTTATATAAATGTTAAAAATCACCGTCGCATGAACTATATAGATTTTGGTGAGTCACGCATTTATAGATTATTACAGGGACACAACGAAAATTTCTTTATCATTACGATCTATGGACTCAAATTATTTGAAGGGCAATATTGTTAATTTAAGCAATATATGGAGAAAAATACTCAAGCACCCTATTATAATTTTCCCTTTTGTTTATTTAATGACTTCTCTCACTTTAATTTATTTATACAATTACTTAATGTTCGAAAAGATAATTGGAGTCACTCCAGATTTTTTTTTTTTTTTTTTTTTTTAAGCGTTGAACTTTACTTTTTATACAGCACATTGACTGCTTATTGATGAAAATTACGCATAACTTGAGTATTCATCTCTCGATTAAAATTTGTAGTGTAGAAGCAAAACAACATTCACAAACTTAAAAAGCAAGAAACTAAAAACCCTTTTTTCGTATAGATAATGAAGCAATATCCAATTGTACGTAACTCGTCGTCGTCACTGTGCTTGATCTTCAAAGTATTTTACTTCTGTGATGATAGTTTTAAAAATATTTTATTTTTATACATAGAAGAAACTATCAGTATAACTTCACTGACTTCTTCAAAAGACATAAAAACATAGCTTTTGTGTAGCTCTATATTTTATATAAAATTTGGGAGGCTACACAAAAGTATATATCGTTTTTAACCATGGAGGAAAAAAATCTTAAAAATTACACTTATATATTTCCTTTTAAAATAAAAATCATTCGGTTGATTGCATTTTTAAAGCACTGCATACTGTCTGAAGAAGCACGACTACGTAAAAAATTTATATTTTTTGAATAAGAAGAAAAAAAATCTCACGAAAGCTATCACAGCTTTATTTCTGAAGAGAATGGTTGAGATAAATTTCTTTGCTGTAGTCCTTTATATCGTTTAATAATTGCTTACGCTCCATATAGTGTTCTAAAATAAATTCTCATAATACTAAAAATATACTTAAAACCATTCCATAACGTATCTCTAACATATCCTATATATCATAAAATGAATCCGAATTACATTGCAAGGCTCTGTCAACCAATCATTAATTCTAATCATAGCATATTTTACAAGAAACATTGTTTTATGCGTCTGAAAAATATATATTGCTTTTATTATATTTTGTTCAGTTTAACGATTTTAAAGTAAGCTTAATATATTTTAAAGAAATATCTTTCACAGGCCGTAATGAATGATTAAATTAATTCACACCTTAAAATTAATGTAAGCACTACCAATTTCGAAAGGAAGTGACCTTTCTTCGTCAGGTGCAACACGCGCACTATCTTGGAAACAAAAGCAAGAGAGTTTTGCTCTTGCTCTCATTTTTTGTCATCCCATTTTTTCATAATTTTTAATGTGGTACCATAGAACAAAACTTCGTATAAATGAACATAATGGGAAATATTTTTAACTTTATAATGCGAAATTATGTTAAAAAAAAAACAAAGTATTTACAACAGTATTAGTCAACCAGATTTTTTTTTTTTTTTTTTTTTTTTTTTTAAGTGCTTCGATTTTCCCTTGCGGAGAAAGTGTCCACCCTCAGGAAATGAAAACTTTTATTATAGTTATATTTTAAAAGAAATGGATAATAACTTTAAAACGAATTATTTAAACGTCGATTTGCGAAGTTATCAATTATTTACTTTTCGAACATGCATGTAAAGAAATTATTGTAATAATGAAAAAATTAAAAGCTACTTTGAAGTATGTATTATTTTAACATTACAACTTAAAATTTTTGAAAAAAGTGAGTGTTAAACTTAAAATGCTTTTACCTGTTCAGTTGTGCTTCACTGTCAAAATAAAGTCCTGTTTGCTGCCAGGAATTTTCTGTAATTTAGAAAAATACGTTCTATCAACGGAAAAATTACGTTCAAAGAACATATTTTTCTGAATTACAGAAAATTTCTGGCAGCAAACTGCAGCAAATAGGACTTTTTTTTTTTTTTTTTTTTTTTACAGTATTCGTTAATTAAAAATTAAAATGTGCTTGTTGGACTCATCCATTTATTGTATGTTTAAAGAACTTATCCATTGATTAAGCCCTGTAGACCAGCAATAATGAATGTGCTGAAAAAAAACAAATATGGCAAAAAGAAAGTGGTAATTTATCTTGTTAATTTTATTTGAAATGGTGTATTGTATTTTAAAGTGCTATTACTTTTAAAATTCAAACTAGATCCTGTTTAAAAGTCAGTTTTATTAGTAATTATTTTTCCAGATACCTTCAATAAATAAGCAAGAATTAAAAAAAAAAAAAAAAAAAAAAATTGTTGTTGTTAGTTATTTTGAAACCGTTTCTACTTTGAACATTTAGTTTCCTAAATGCCGAATTTTTAGATATTTATCTCTGAGTAGTTTTTCTTTTTATATAAATGTTGTTTAGGTTTAAGGACAGTCTAGGTCACAGTTGCTCTGTGTTGTTTAATTAAATTTTTGGATTTATCAGATAGATCTTTGAAACCTTAGAAATAGAATATGATCAGTCAGAACTATGCTAGCCGTTTTGAGTTTAGCTAAATTTATTGATAACTTAATTTTGATTAAAATGAACAACTGTGACCACAAAAATTCCTTTTTTTTTTTGTGTGTGTGTGTGTGTGTGTGTGTGTGTGTGAGTGAGGAAACTGTCTAATGTATGGATAAATCTGATTATTTTTATGTTCTTTTGTTTACTTTATGAGCAATTTAGATTGTTGAGAAAGTGTTTTGAAATTGGTATGACAGAATTTATTTTAGAGTTAAAATTTTGAGTGAAAAGGTAATTTGGTTTAACTAATTAAATTCTCAAACTTGGCATTTGCCATATTTTTCCTGTTGTTTCCCCAGCAACCAACAATTATTTTTTCTTTATTTTTTCTTACGGTTTTATTTTTGGGGGGAAGAAATTGCGCTACTTTTATATTTTTGATTTATCAAGTTTATTGATTTTCTTATGAGAGTCTCTGTTAAAATCCCAAATAAATCTTTCAAGGAAAAATTCAAAACGTGTCGTCTTAAAATAATATTGAAAAAAATATATGTGATTCTACTCTTCATAAAACACCAGAAAGTGAAAAAAATATCGGCTGAAATTAATTACAACGACCACAAAAAATTATCAAAATTAAGCATATTTGGCGATTTCACACTGTTAGGCGACTGATTTTTAGTATTTGTCCGAGAAGCAAAACATGGTTCTGCTCGTACACGGCAATCTCGGTGCTAGCGAACTTACCTAACAGCGCTAAATCGCCAAAAATGCTTAATTTTGATAATTTTTTGTGGACACTGTAATTCATTTCAGCCGATATTTTTTTCACTTTCTGGTGTTTTATGAAGTGTAGAATCACATATATTTTTGTCAATATTTTTCGAAGGCGACACCTTTTGAATGTTTCCTTGTTAGATTAGACTTTTACAGACTTGAATTTTAGACAGATCCTGTCATAATATTTAATGTTTTCAAATTTATTTGCATAGTAAATAATTTAAAACAGAACGACCTCAATAAACATCCAGTATAGCAGGGGTGCGGCCCGCCATGTAGTTTTTTTCAACCCGCGAAACAACTAACGATATTTAACGTTTTACAACTTCGGTTAACAAATTAAAAATTAATAAAAACGTTCTGACTTTTCGAAGTGAAAATAATCACATTTGAACAATTATGGTAGCTAAAGAATCACATTGTTGTTATGAAATAATATTAGATTCACTAATTCTTCTTTTAATTACATTTATTAATGTATATGTCATAAATTTTTTTATGATACTATTATTATTTTATGACTGAATGTAAATCATTTAAATTAATGTATTCTGTTTCTAATCTTCATCCTGCCCTCTCCCGGAAACGCATACACATATATGATTTATACACTCACAAACATATGTACACATACACATATATACATAACGTGCAGCCCGCCTGAATAAAATAGGTTCCCAATGCGGTCCACCATGTGTTTTTGCTTGGGCAAGCCTGCTGTATAGCACAAAAGCTTAACTTTTAAATGGGTAGCCTGAGTATTGCAATGAAGATACACAACTCGCTTTAAAGAAAATTATTAGTTATAAAAGGGTAAAATTTAAATAATGTGAAATGAAACACCAATCTCACTATTACACAACATACCATTTAAGGAAAAATACTCAAACATCCTATTACAATTTTCCTTTTATTTACTTAAAGACTTATTTTACTTTAATTTATTTAAACTATTATTATTTACCTAATGTTCGGAAAGTCGAGTGGGCTTAATACAGAAACATCAAACAGTATTTGCTAAACCGGTATATTTTTTATTTTTTTTATTTTTTATTTTTTTAATGTTATTCAAAATTATTTATGAAATTGTGTTATCAATCATTGATGGTATGTAATTCACATACAATATAAGCAATTTACATACTATTTTAGATGCAATGTAAAATGCATTATGCATATATAAATGTATATAATGTATATGTTAATAAAACAAATTTGCCTTTCACCAAATAGTAATTTATACAAATCTACTGCATTTTTTGCGCAAAAAATCCCCAAATTTTTGGGTTCTCTCCTCCCCCCTCCCCCCCCCCCCCCCCCGAAAAAAAAAAAAAAAAAAAAAAAAAGAACACCTTTTTTAATTATTTGAGGCTTTGAAAGAAAAAAAATTGTTTGTGTTTCATCTTCCAAGAAATCATTATAACGTAATTTAGGTTACCATTCGTTATATATCCTTTCTTTTTAAACGCTCTTCTATTTCATATCATTGTGGCATTCACCCTATTCTGCAGATTCTCGGAGGTTCAGGAAGAAACGTTTGTCTCCTGGTTGGTGACACAAAGCAGCTGGCCAGTAGAAATTATCGTAGGTGTCACGGTGGTAGCAAGAAAACCAGAAATTAGAGTAGGAAAAAAATAGTCAACAGAAGGTGGTTTCATGTATTTAATATGAAAAGAGATTTTGTAAGGCAACGATTTATTTGTTAAAGATGTCGAAGAGAAATCGAATAAATATATATGTTTTTCTATAGTCTGCATGTGTTACAAATATCTACATTTAAAAAAGAAACGAACATAAGTTTAAAGTTTGTTCAAATTTCTTTAAGATAAAACCAGAACAGTTTAACTTTTAAAGCCCAATTAAAGACTAAACTTTTTTTTTTTTAATTACTTAAAAAAAACTAAATATTAAGTAAATGAAATACATGCATGAATTAAATAGGTTAAACACATAAATTCTATTATTATTATTTTAATATCGTTAAAATACCTTTTGTCTTTTGTTATAATAAATCTAATCATATAAAGTTTATTAAAAGCTTCTGAATCTTATAAAAAATTTTCATTAATATTACTATAGTGCTGAATCCAGAAAACCAATCGGAGTAGAAAGTGCCCAAACTATTAAAATACATCATCAAAGCAATATCCTTTTCCTTTTTCTCTTAATGGACACCCTATTCCGCAATATTTACTTCCGTATTATTGCGGAAATGATGCCGAAGTAATATTTCAAATGCTTTCCAAAGCCTAGAAATGCTCAAAAAATTATCTGAATTCTACTGTGGGCGTGGACTTAACATTACATTCATTTTCACTCTAGGGACATCATTTACTAATTAATAGATTCAGTTAAAATAAGAGAACTATGAATGTCTCTTTTTGTTATACATTTGATAACAGCTTCAATAAAAGGACGTTTGTCCTATTTGTCAACATTTTTTCTTTTTTATTTCCCTAGTTTTCAATCTATTCCATAAAAAATTTGCTATAAAAAGTTTAACGTTAATTTCAAAATAATAATGATAATAATAATAATAATTTTTTGATTGGGCATGCAAATACAACCACAATATACATTATTTTTAATATTGCTGTAATAAAACTAACCAACAAATTAAAACATTTTCTGTGTTTAATTAACATATATGTAGATTTACCTTGGTTTAACTCTTGAATTGAATACAGCTGACAGCATTTTCTATTACTCCTATTTTACCGGTATCATAAGAACACAAAAATGCTATACAGTATTTGTCTGACAAAAAAATGATACTCCTAAATGTTTATGAAACTGCTTATGCAAAAGTTAAACTAATTCTATATGTAAATATAACGAACAAAATATCTTAAAGTATTTTTATAAAACCAGATAAGATGATAAGATAAGATAACCAAATAAGTTTTTTCTTTCTTTTAAAAAGATCATTAATTAATTAACCAAAAAATGCTTTGATTTTCTAGAAGTCTCCAATTTAAGGTTCATGTACTGTTATTTCCATTACGAAATCATCATTTCGGTAAAGTAATTTTTGTGAAAATTAATCATAGAAAATTCCAGCAAAAAACTTTCGAGTATAAGGATACATGATGAAGAAGACCTCCTCATCTGTTAAAAAAAATAAAAGATGTATAACCATAATAAACACCATATATTGCAAAAATTGGGAATGATCGTTTTGGATAAAAATTAATGACATCACAGAAAACGCGGAAGGGGAGGGGTATTCGATATTTACCATAAAAACGGTAGAGATGTTCACCCTGGAAGCGTACTTTTTTTTTTTTTTTTTCCCGGTTGTGTTTGGTTATCTCGATCCAAAACAAATGTTGCAAAATTTGTAAGTAATTTTTTTTTTTACTTTCAGTACATATACCATGTGAGAAAAGTAATGTAATTATGAATAAATTCGATTATGGAATTTTGGTTTACCTACGTGTTTCGAAGTTTCCTGAACTCATTTTGTTATTTTTACGGTGATATCTACGAGTGTGCATGTGTGTGAGTCTCTATGTAGTGAGAGAACAGATAACGTCTAAACGCTTTGTTCCATTTACCGTCACACAAACTGTGCAGATTTTGAAAAGTGTGGAAATTGTATTTTTTTTTTTTTTTAAGGGATATAAAGAAAAATTCTTTATCGTTATGGCTTAAGGACTCAAATTATTTAAAGTATAATAGTGTATAAATCCTTATTCGATTGTACTAAAATTTATAGGTATGTTAAATTTCCCATCGACCGATTTTTAGACTTTAATGAGTGTACGACTTATAAATCGTTCGCTGTACCACAAAAAAAAAAGTCTTTATCATTATGAGCTATAGATTCGAATTATTTGAAGTGCACTAAATTCTACATTCGATTAAGATATAAATTGGCAATATAGATGTTATAAGTTATCATCGCCTGAACCATGTTAGGAAAATAATAACAGGAGACTTGGCGTTGGAATATTAAAACCCGAATAAACTACTACGTCAGAAACGCCAAAATTCTTTTTGCACTGAAGACAGTACGCTTAAGGCTACCGAAACAGCTGTATGCATCGCAAATATTTTTCTTTTGGCGTTTCTGACGTAGTAGTTTATTTGGGTTTTCATATTAGGAAAAATTTGCAAAAGAAAATATGGAGTGAATGTTTGAGGTATAATCTGAATAATACACGTGTGAGACGTTCCATGGGGCCGTTTATGTTCGAGAAAATATTTTGTAGTGTACTATAGCTGTTTATGATTGCCGTTTTTCATAATATTCACCTGTGCTATGATTATAATTAATCTGTATATCACCTCATGAACCTACTTCTAGTCTCAGAAGAAATATGCAGTTGATAACATTTTTTCCATAGTCCTGATCTTTCTTCTTCTGTACCAATCAAACTTTAATGTACCATCTCATTAAATCCTCATAAATTATAACAATGATGAAAAAAAAAAAAAAAAATTGTTGTTTTTATCTTTAAAAGTTACTTTTAAACAACAACAAAAATATATATATATTTGAAATATATTTATTGTTTATTTCATAATACAATTAATAAAAGGTTTTAAAAGCTAAACAAATAAATTGATAAAAACGTTGACATTTTTATTCTAAATTATTCTTTTCTGTGTTATGTCTCTTAGTAAACGACACTCCGATTTATAAACTGAATTATATTTTCAGTTTAAAGGATTTTATTTAGATAAGTTGTTTTTTGTGTAATGGTTTGGGCTGTTTAATTAAGAATAAATGCCATTTAAATATGGTTGAATTTTGATAATGTTCTTCAGTGAATAGCTGACGAATTGTATAATTTTAGATTATAACATAAATTTTGCTAATTACTTATCTAATAATGTATTATTTTTGTTTAGCAGTTATATTTATTTTAGGCATTCATTAAAGCTTTGTGTGTGATTTACTGGATACGATATGAAGATAATCATTTTAAATAATAATATCACATTTAATATCCATACTTTTAAACTAGCATATTACTTTCGGGCTTTTTTTTTTTTTTTCTTATGATATTAAAATCTTAAATGTAGAGAATTATAAATTCAAAGATTAATCATTTTACCATTATTATGAGCAAGGGTAAGCATTAGATTCAGAAATGTCAAATATTAAGGAAACAAGAGACATTGAAACTAATCATTTTCGCTTACTTTTTTTAAGCTTACATAAACCTTCTGCCGAATCCGGGTTAAAAACGGAAAAAGGAGAAAATAATTAGAAATATCAATCCTATTGTTACAAATTTGGTACCAAATGAAAGGGGCAGTTTTTCTGAATCCAAGGGTGTAAACAGTTTTTCGACACGATCATTAGAATTTTTTTAATCAACTAAAGTATAAAATTTAGGGGGCAACACTTCATTTTAATTCCTTTCTGTCATTTTAAAAAGTACGTGGCTCGTTACAAATTCGGTACCAAATAAAAGAGGCGATTTTTTTTTTTAACCCAGGGGGGCAAACAGTTTTCCCACACGACAATTAGATATTTTAAATTAACGAAAGTATGAAATTTAGTTGTCAACATTTCATTTTAAACTTTTCATACTTTTTAGTGCGAATCAAGCTAATATAAAAAGTCTTTATTTAAAAAAAAAAAAAAAAAATTACATTTTTTAAAATATTTTATTTTTTTTATTCTATTGCTGCTCAAATCAAATACTTCCATAAAACCCCCTTTTTTTTTTTTTTTTTTTTTTTTTTTCGTATAACGTGTTTTAAATGATGAAAAGTAAATTTGAGGTATAAATCCTCATATGGGAAAAATAATACAAAATAATGCTCAATTTCAAAATGCTCTAGGCTAATTATAAGTTATTTTAAAGCTCCAATTTTTTACAATGTGTTTTTTGTCTGCAGCTGATTAATATCTAAATTACAGCATTAGCTACAAACAAAAAAGTTTTAAACTTGAAATCTTCATAAAATTTTGTCATGCGACTGAATTTAAGAGCTGCTAATTAACGTAATAATTTCTTGATTTCAAAATAAATGCCCAGTTTTGCAAGAAATACACTGATAGACATTCACACAATTTTTTAAAAAGATTGAATGAAAATAAATTAGCAAAGAGCATTATAAATAGCATTTCCAAAATTTGGAATTAAAAAAATAAATAAATAAGTAATAAGTTTAATGTTTACAATTTTGTAATAATAACAATAATACTAATATATTAAATAATGTTTGAGGAGCAGTGTAAAGATATTATTTTAAGAATATTACATACCTTAGTATCTTCTTTAGCTATTATCTAGTTATTTTTAATTACACGATTTTGATTATTTTCATCATTCCTTGTCTCATTAACACTCACATATTAATAGACAGAAATAGTAGAAGAGAGAGATAGAGTAGAAGAGAGAGATAGAGTAGAAAATAAAATAAACTTATATCCAAAATATAATGAATCGTACTTCTATACGATATGATGAAAAAAATAACCTAATAAATAAAATAAATGTGCTTCAAAACACTTCAAAACATTTTTTAATTTGCTTTCTAAACTTCTCTACTGAAACGAACCTTAAAGCAACTGTATGATTATAATAAAAATCGAAGAAAGTAGGTTCATTTATAGTAACTATTTTTGTCACGAAATGGATGTTTGTAAATTTAATTTCGTATGCCAGTGTATAAACACACGCACATATATTATTTCCCGAACTGAAAGAATTACATTTCCTTTCTTATTCAAAATTACTTAAAAACAAATCAAGGAAGATACATAAACTACATCCACATATTTAAAAATGTCTCCTTTGTCCATTTAGAAGACTTTGATAGACCGCACCAATTTCCGTTACAGTAAATCTCTGTGGCCATGATGCTTTTCTGATTTATTTAAAGCGTTAATCCAACTGCCAACTGACGCATTAACATTAATTTTTTCTCCTATGTTCATAGAGTTCTGAATTTCCGCTTTAACATCCGTGACTTTCAGTGGGAAATCATTTAAAAGATAAAAACTCTGAAGCAGACCCTTTTAATGTCCGATTCGGATAACAGAAGTATAAAGTTGCAAATTTTAGCCTTCTATGTGGTAAACAAAGAGCATATTCTGTGGCATCTATGATATTGGATGCTATTTACATGCGGAGAAATTATACGTTATTTAAGCTGACCAAATGTCCCCATTTTCTGGTGACAAATGGAGACATCTGGGAAGTTCCTTTATTTTTAAGGCATTTTTCTAAGTTTTAAAAAATTGTAGAAAGTAAATTATTAATTAATAATACTTTATTTTTAGTCCTTATTTATTAGGAATAAAAAAAAAAAAAAAGACATTCGTAATTGGATAATTGTAGCAATTTTTAACGCTTCTCTATTATAAAGGTACTTTGATCTGGTCAGCCTAACGTTATTGCATAATTTACAATCAGCATACTTAATAAAAATACACGTGGTTAATCAAAAGCATTATTAACGTTTTTAAAGTGGTAGAAAAAAAGAGAAGTATTACTCATAGATTATATGCCTTTTCAGCAAAATGAAATTTGTAAAAGCGTGTCTGCCAGGACTAAACTCGGGTCCATGTACTCGGGACCTGTTCTCTAAACCCTAAATTTTAAGTGACACAAAATTTTACTGATAAGTAGTTAAAAATATCTCGTGTGAAAATCTGTTTTTTTTTTTTTTTTTTTTTTTTTTGTGAACAGATTTCGTTTTTAACATTGATTTCATGGGAAAATCACCTCCTTGTTCACTATGTCTCTGACATTTTTTACTATTTTGCTCATTCTAAGGAGGAACGAAAAATTGAAAGTGTCCTGGGCACAAACATTTTAATTAACCATGGAAAAGTTATTTTAATATAAATTTGCCCTAGTATCAGGAAACATTTTATTTTCCAAATATCCAACTGAGATAACACCTAGATTTTCACTAATATGAATAAAATCATATAAACAAATAATACAAAAACTATATGTAAAGCATCATGTTGATTCAAATTTTAATCTCTAATAATAATAATAATAAAAGTTTTTAGGTACACCTTTAATTCAATAAACATGCGTAATATCATTGAAATTTACTGTAGTAGACAGCTAGTTGAAATTTTACTCACTCCCAGTAGAGGAATATTATTTATTTTGTTGCGATGGGATAAGACCGTTTTCTTGCTTTTGAATGGCAGTGGCAGAAAAGATTGTTTTACAGGCACAAGCGAAATAAGAGCGCGTTCTAGGTACGTACGGTTGTTGGACTTATGGTTGCATCATGACAAAAAATAAAAAATAAAATAAATAAATAAATAAAAATGTTTAGGGGTTTCTTTACAGACTACTTCCTACACGCAAAGAAGTCGACATTTTTATAACAAAATTTATATTAATAAAAATCTGCCTATTTGAGCACTCTGTAACTTTGATCATTCTCGTAACCTGACTCTTAAGGGAACATCTTTTTTTTTAAATTTTGTAACTCTTGTCACCAAATTGAAAGAGTCACGGAGGAATTGATGAATTCGTAACAAAGATCAACTTTTATTAAATTTTGTTATTATACACAAATATTGGTAAAACCAATTAATTGTTGTTCTCATACAGTCGGCATCAAATTATTCAAGCGCTAGCAAAAGTTCGTATTTAAAAGATGTGCACCTAATACTGTTTTGTTAAGTAAATATTTGTCGAGTCATGATATCTTGTCTTTATTCTGTTTATAAAAAAGTAACTTGATGATAAAAATTAGAGGGAAAAAAATGAAAAATGTCGATGTTACTGCCGACTGCATATCTGCTAATAACATTAATTTTACTACTATGATACTACATGTGCAGAAGTGACTGTCATTTTGTTAAAAAGCGTACAACATCTCATGAAACCATATCAAGTAACACTGCTTATACATTACAATACATTCAAATTATACTGTGCAGTTCCATACAAGAATTAACACAAAAACGATAGTTAAAGATAATTATATTTACTTCATTTTGAAAACATCTAGATTCATTTAAAACAATCTTCCAACAATTACATTTAATAGAAGCCACATGTTTAATTCCTATACCCAGGTATATGTTTTATTTATCAAATTTATGGTCACACTTTTGAACATTAAAATTCTGTTCACAAATTTTAATATTGGTATGGATTACCGTTCTTATAAGACCATGTTTTTTTCCAAACTCATTAAAGTAATCATGATAACGAAGAATTAAGTTAATGCACCGGCACACCATTTCAAAGTGAAACATTTTTTGTTGTATTTTTACAATGCATGTAATTTTTTTATATATATTTTGTACATGTATTTCAATTTACCCGTACGTATATTACGATTGTTAATGCTATCTACGTTTAAAAGAAAGGTTTAACACCTTAACGATCTCGTAACTTTCAAGCAAGCAATAAAAAAGTGCTCATTTTTTTATTCAAGAAAATTGTATAAAACAAAGTATCTGATCAATATACTTTGAAATATATAGAAAATTTAACTATGCAGGAAAACCAACAATTAGAATTGTTATGACTGAATGTTGGTTTTCCAGTAAGTGGAAAAAATAAAAGATATGTGATTTAAGCATTACATATAATATAAAACTATAATACACTGTTCTCGGATTTCTTATTTCCGAATCACTCTCCTTTATACTAAAATTAGAATGCGAGTCACTTTGTAATTCTGATTACATAATGCACACAATATTAAAAATATATGTATATTTTACCACAGAGCACAAAACTACGTGCATTGAAAAAACTAACTAAGATTACAAAATAAGTATTACAAATATTTAAAATTGGATAGTGCTGACAGTTTAAAATAAACCTATTAGCTCCAATTACATTTTAAATGGTCTGTTACTTCAATCTGGAGTGTAAAATAAGAAATAAAAAGATGCGTTTTTAACTCTTTTTAGTTCGTTACTTTTTTCACAGCCCAGAAATATCATGGGCACCAGAAATAGACAGCGAAATCTCACTCCGTTATTTTTCATGGGAGCTAGAAGGAACGGGTGAAAAACTAATTACCTAAATGAACTCTGATGAAAATATAAATAAGTTAAAATTAAGAACTAATAAAATTAATTTTAAATAATTGGTTAAGAACTAAAAGAAAACACTGTGTTCCCCTATAAGTATTCCGATATGTTCTAATTTTTTATAGTCACTCGTTTTTTAATCATTTTTGACAGCAGCAAGGTCATTTTGTATCACGGTGACCAACGTAACATTACAAGAAGTATAGCTAATTATTTTACCTATAATCACATTTAAAAATAAGGGTTTTTTTTTTTTTTTTAATATCTTATAATATTATAGTATTTAACGTATACAAACATCAAACCGTCTCATTTATATATATTAAAAGCAAAAACTGTTTTATTTAAGAGACAAAAATTTAAGTTAAAATACATTTATAAAAACAAAAAATGCATATAAAAACAATTAAAATCTAGACGTTCAAAACCCGTCCGGGTTTCCTCATCAGTAATTACAACACAATATGCAAACATTACATGAACACTCAAGGAATTTAAAGGAGTACCGAATATTGAGGAGCCAGTGCGCATGCTTCATTCATAGTGTGGAGATGCTTGGCAGTGTGCCAGCTCTCAAGGAAAATACGCGATTTATAATTACGAAAACCAGAATTTAGAATTTTTATATTATCGAAGTCAGCAAAATGATCGGTTTCTATGGAATGGATTACAATTTTTGAACCCTGGTTGCAATTTTTAAAAGATCGTCTGTGCTCTTGTAGTCTAATTTTTGCTGTACGGCCAGTTTCCCCTATATAAACATATTTGCAATTTTTACAAGGAATTAAATATGTTACACCAGTTAAATCCAAAGAAGAGGTTATGGGTTTAAAGTTAAGAAAGGACGTTTTTTAATTGTTTAATTGGCCGGAAAGCAGTATAAATATTATGTGGTTTAAGTAATTTAGAAATAAATTCTGAAGGAAAACCAAAATATGGCATAGAAATATAATTGTTCTTATTAATTAGTGAATTTTTCATTTGCATTGAAGTAGAGGGCGAAATTGCAGGAGGAAACGAAGGAGAGGGGAAGCTGATAATTTTTTCACGATAAATTCGTTTTAACCAATTAAGAGGGTAATCGATATTTAATAAATTCTGAAAAATTCTTTTAATTTCCAACTTAAAAAGTGTCTCGTTACTGCATAACTGAAGAGCTCTATTGACCAAAGTTCGGAAGACTGCAATTTTATGAGAATTAGGATTAGCAGAATGAAAATTTAGATATTGACCTGTAAAAGTGGCCTTACGATAAACAGAAGTTTGAAAAATGCTAGGTGAATTCGAAATGCGTTCAACAAGAACATCAAGAAAAGGCAAACTGTTATTTTGTTCTATTTCCAAAGTGAATTGAATTTCTGGGCATAACGAATGAATTTGTTATTGAAACCATTGAATTTCTGGCTGTTTTTATAAATGTATTTTAACTTAAATTTTTGTTTCTTAAATAAAACAGTTTTTGCTTTTAATATTATAGTATGTTTAAAACTAAAAAAATGTGCATTTTATATAAAATTCGGAATTATTTTCTAATTTTTTTCTCCAAAATAAACATCTGTAACTAAAGAAAGAAAAAAAAAAAAAAATTCAAACTTAAGGGGACTTGGCACCTTTGACTGAAAATTGAAGTAGGTTTTGCGTAAAAGGTAGGTTCGCGTAGGTTTCGCCATTTAATGTGTATAAATTGACTTGCATTAGTTCAATAAAATATATTATTTAGGCAACATTTATGATGGTTTCTGGTATATTATTATTATTATTATTTAACAGATTTAAAATATTTAAATTGCGTTTTCTCAATTTGCATTTTTTCCTGAATTCATAATTTTCAAAATGTTAAAACTTCTACAGATATTTAAGAAAATACTTGATATATGTTTTTCTGCTTAATTGAACGTACTTTAAAAAATAAGGATGGTATTTTGGAATTTAATAATTAGTTTTCAAGTAAAAATATTAAATATTGAATGTCTAGGTAAAAGTTTGGAGAAAAAAAAACCCATGATTTTTGTTAAATTTTTATTTTTAATATTTTTTCTTTTAAAGACATTGCAAAATCCATCAATAATTCTTTTAAGTAGGTTCTATTAAACACCCAAAAAAATTCAACTTTTTCTTAAATATCTGAAGAAGTTTTAGTATTATGAAGATCATAAATTCACGGAGAAATTCAAACTAAGAAAACGCAATTTTAAGTTTCCAAAACTGTAAGAGTATAAAGGAAAACCATTAGAATTATTGTCCAAATATATGTTTTATTGAACAAATATAATTTAATTAAATTTATAAATATTAAATAGAAATATAAGCTTTAATATAAAACTTACCTCAGTTGTGCTGTCAAAGGTGCTAAATCCTCTTAAGAATTTGAGGATTAAATTTTAATATGCCCCAATAAGGTTCTTGTGACTAAGGTAAAGTACCAAGACTTTATACTTATAATAAGGATTAAAAAAAAAAAAAAAAAAATGAGAAAGAGAAAAGTAGAAAAATTACCAAATAAAAAACTACAACGTTGCTTATTAATTTTTATTCAATTTCCAGTGAAATAAATGAAGCATACAAAATAACAGAAAAAAACTAGGTTATTATGTCAATTTTACGAAATTTGAATATTAAACCAATATTTAGATAATGCTGAAGTTACATTAGATTAAAATAAAATTTTTGCTGCCATGGTAGGTGAATCCTTCCTTTACTCTCTCAAGTGCTAAGGGCCTACTTCTTTCAAGCTACAATAAAACTGTTGTCCTAAAAGAAAAAAATCGAAAAAAAAAAAAAAAAAGAGGATGAATGGGATAAAATTGAATGCCCATTAATAAGTTTTTATGTTTTTAAATTTTTTAAAGAAATTGATTAAAAGACATTTATTAAAAATAACACAGTAAAAGGCAAGTTAAAAACACATACAAATATAAACGTTTCGTGCTAAGCTTATCAGCATCTATAATATATACAAAGCCACAACTTACAATTGTGTGAACAAGTACAAAACGTTTATGTTTTTATGTATTTTTAATTTGTATTTTACTATGTATTTTTGAATAAATATTATTTATTCAATTGTTTAAAATATTTTAAAATAAATAAACGAGACACAATATTTGCAACTATTTTAAATTTTAGTTTTTTTTTTTTTTTTTTTTTTTTTTTTTTTTTTCTTATTTTCATTTATTTCTATTTAATTTATTTTTGAACTACTTTGAAGAAATTTTTTGAATGACACATAAATTTCAAAAAGACTAAGACAGATATATTTTTAAACTAGCAGGCTTTGCCCGCTTCGCTGGTCATTATATTGAAATGTATCCCTAAAACAGCATATCATTAATAATAATAAAATATCTTTAAAAAAAAACATTGGAATCCGTCAAAATCTAATTTTAAGTTGCCCAATGCCTTCGGCAGTCACTTACCTGCTTCTTACTCCCCCTCCCTCGCGGTTACAGTTGAAAGTTTTACAAAATCTCATCAAAGTGCATATTTCGCACACCTAATTAACACCCACACACCAAAATTCGCCTTTCTTAGGTAATTTGGTCGGATTTAAGCTTCAAAATGTGGTTTTTGCCCCGCCCGCCCCAAGAGGAAGGGGGGGGGTAAATTTCCAAAATTACTTTATATTGCATGTTGCATACACATACATAACCGACACATCAAAAAATTGAGATTATGAAATTATTTAAAGCTGAGTGATGCTTTAAAACTTTTTTTTTTTTTTAAATCTCTCCCCCCGTTCTTAAAGGAGGGAATTTCGCAAAATCTCTTCATACTATGAGTTAGATACATATAATCGTCCCTTACATAAAAAATGTCCAACCTTAGATAATTTAGTGCAGCGTTACGCATGAATACATGTTTTTGCCCCCCATTCTCTAAAGGGCGGTAGGGTGGAATTTCATAAAATCCCTTTGTAGTGTGTGTTCAGTTCGATTTCCTCGTGTGTTGAGTACCCTTCTTCCAAAATCTTTTCCCTTCTCTCCCCCCTTAAAAATCCAAAATTCCAAAATCGCAGAAAATAATTTTTTTGTACTGAAGTCTGGTCTTTCCATCTGCAATTTCTTCACCGTTAAGTAATTTGGAGCCGAGTTAAGCCTTCTGCCCCCCAAGGAGAGAGAGGGGGGGGGGGTATTTTGCAAAATGCCGTCTTAGTTGGGGGTCAGGCTCCGAAATCCAACCTGGTCACTAAAATTTGTGACCCTCTTTCCCACAGAATCGTCATGGCAGTGTTGAGTCAGTGAATCATTGAGTTTACTCTTTTATATGTACAGATTTGTTTATATTTTTTATGGACTACTTGGCTTAAGGTTGTTGTCACAAAAATGGAGTCCTTGGCAAAAAATGTCCTATCTACTTCAGTATTAAAATTAAAAATATACCCAGGATTATCAACTAATAAAGCTCTTTAATACAGATCTGAATTAGCTTTCATTTTCTTATTATTTAATTTTGATAATGACGTTATGTTGTCATGTGCCTAAGCAAATTTAATATGTATTATTCTTATTATTATTATTCGCGTGAAATATTCTTTGGCAACAATTAAAAATTAAAATAAATTATTTTTAAGTTTTATTATAGAAGAAATATTTATATTATACAGAAGATTAATTAAAAATTTACATTTTTTCCGGTATAAATAGTAGCCTATGTCTTATTCCAGACTATTACCTATCTCTATACAAAATTTCATCCAGATCCGTTTAGCCGTTGTGGTGTGATTGAGTAACAAACATCCATCCAAACTTTCGCATTTATAATATTAGTATAGATTATAGTTATCATGTGCATGTGTTAGATTGAGTTATTTTGCTATCAAATTGACAAAATTTTAATTTTAAATTTCAAAACTCTGTCGTTCTTGGCGCTTATTGTATTTGGTGATCAAAAACGTAATACGAAAATATGTATGCCAGATGTATATTTTCGTAATATGCATTGTACGAAATATTGTTTCATATTATTCATTACTCTCTTAATATAAGTTGTTAAAATAACCATGATTTTTGAAAGGAATTAAATTATGTTCGCCAAATAATTCGTCGATATTTTTTTTTCTGCTAAGGATGACCGATATCAAATCTATTCCGCTGCAACATATTAGTATCTTATATCAGATACTTTATTTAGACATTTGAAAACAAATTTTACTTCAAATTATGATAGAATATTTATCATTTTCCTTTTAATTAGTATATTAGTTGGATATTTATTGTGTAAATATCATCTTTTGAAATGAAATGTTTGTGTTTTCAATCGAATATGGAAATTTGCCATTTTTTTTCCCCCTAGAGTTTTGAAATTAAAAATTTAAATTTTGTCAATTTTACAACAAACATAACTTAATCTAACGCATGGACATAATAATTAATACATACCTATACCTAAATATGGGGATTAAAATCGGGAAATAATTTTCTTCGATTTTTAATAATATTTTACAAAAAAATCCAATGGACGTTTAACATAGGAAATATTTTTCTTGCATCCATGAACGGCCAGTGACGGCATCACTTCGCTTGCGTATTAGCACTTTATCAATGTGTAAAAGAAATTTTTAATTAAAAATGACGTCAGTTTTTGTGAGATGCATAATTTTTTTTTATAATTTTTTATCGTTCACGTTTAGATAAATGTATTTATTTTCCTGTTGAAAAAAATAAATAAATTCGTTTTTTTTTTTTTTTTTTTTTTTTTTTTTTTTGGCAACAATTAAATTATGGATAAATTTAAATGGCTAATTTTTTGCTATTATTAGCTTACAAAATTGCTATTTTATGCATAAAAATCGCAAAAAAATTTTTTTTTTCGGAATAAAAGGTAGCCAACTTTTTAAGTTAGGGTATAAGCTATCTCCATAACAAATTTTATCGAAATCCATCGAGCAGTTTTAGCGTGAAACTCAGTCAAATAAACGGACATTCACATTTATAATATATATAAGATAACTTAAATATATATTTTACTACAACGCTGAAATATGTTTTATATAAAAGCTTATATTTCCATTTATTATTTATAAATTGAATTATATTAGGTTAAGCAACATGTCTTTACTGTTTTTGATATATTTTTTAGAGATTTGAAATCTTTAAATTGAGTTTTCTCAGTTTGCATTTTTTTCCTGATCTCATGGTTTTCAAAATGCTTAAATTTGTACAGATATTTACGAAAACGCTTGCATGTATATATATATATGTGTGTGTGTGTGTGTGTGTTCAATAGAACCTACCCAAATTTTACAATATCTTTAAACGAAATAAATATTAAAAGTAAAAATCTAACAAAAAAAAAATAATAATAATAACAACATAAAAACTTTTTTTTTTTAATTTTTTACATAGACATGCATTTATTTTTATTTTTTTTCCCTCAAAAATTAATCAATAAATTTCAAAATCCATCCCTAATTATTTTAAGTAAGTTCTGTTAAACGTCCGAAAATAAAAAATTAAAAAAATATTCACTTTTTTGTTGAATATCTGTAGAAGTATAATCATTTTGAATTTCATGAAGTCATGAAAAAAATATAAACTGAGAAAACACAATTTTAAGATTTGAAATCTGTAAAAAAAAAAAATATATCCAAAACCATAAAAACTGTTACCTGAATATATATTTCATTGAACATACCTAATATAGTTAAATTTATAAATAATCAATGGAAATGTAAGTGTTTTTATAAAACCTACTTCTGTGCTGTCGAATATGGTGGCAAGTTCCCTTAATGAAACAAAACGATGAAAAAAATATTAATGCTGCTAATAGTCACATTCTCGATACGACTACAAGTAAAAAATAAAAAATAAATAAATAAACCTTACTACTTTATGCGTCACAAACGGGTGCGAAAAGTTTCAATGTGTAACTCGGTTTACTGATGAAATTTGACAGCAAATCCAAAAAAGTTCACTCCCTGAAACAATAAAAAAATCACACCCTTTGTACAAAAAAGTGAAAAGACAGTAGTGAAAGAATATCACGAGAGTAGACCACAAACCGGAGCTATTAGATGAATGGAAGACTCTTCGACGTTTTTTTCTATCTAATTGAATCTGATGATGGATTTATTACTCAGGCAATTTCATGCGACAGTTTCGATGCCGCCGTCGCCAACAGATCCGCGAGTAACTGAGTTTGAAATATAAACCCGTGTTTTGTGATTCACACGAAGATCCGCATGAAATATAAATGATGTATAAGAGGTATACTTTGTTGATTTTTATTTATACTCCAACAACTTTTGATTCATTTTAGAGTTTAAATTGAAATAGATGTTTGACTATTTTTAATAAGAATAAAATTATCAAAAATAAAATGAGGTTATTAACTATTTTGTAATCATACAATTTCAGGAATTTTCAGTAATTTAAAATTATCGATAGAAAACTATACTTATTGCATAGCTGCCAAACTATAAAATTTTTAAATCAGATTTATCACCAGTATTTTTAAAATGTAATCTGTCTCATATATTTTCGACAATTAAATAAACCGTAAACAAGAAGATGGATTTCCAATATTAGGTCTCCATTGAAAAACGGAAAACTTGGCACGTATGATATTAATTTTACATATAAAATTAATACTATATAATATTTTACTTTACTAAATAAAAAAAAATAATAATAATAACTATAACTATACAATCGACATATTATGTGAATAAAATTAAAAATAATAACAGACTCAGGTTCAAAACTCTAAAGTGTTAATAAAACACATTAAACAATAAATAAAATGACATGCACATACACACACATATATATATATATACATTAAAGCAATTGGAAATCAAAATTCACCCACGGCTGTCCTTACAAATATATAAAAGGTTTCATGATTGCGAATATTTATGTATTATACATATAAGTGATGCAGGATTATTTTACTGTAAAACGGATTTGTCTTACACAGTAGTTTTTTTTTTTTTTTTTTATGTCACAATATATACGCAATTAAATTAAATTATTATTATTTTATTATTATTATTATTTTTTTTACTTTCTACAAGTATAGGAATAGTATGAGAAGGCGTTTCATTCTACTTTTAGTAAAATGGCTTTTAGTAAAAAGTTTTAAATTGCTCACTTAAAAGCTCACAATGCTATCATTGCATGTCTTTCGGAGTTAGAAACACATTTTGCACCTCCACAAATTCTATTCAAGACGAAAAAAAATTTTGCTTGTAGCTTCAATGATAATAACGGTACTTCAAAGATATTTAAAAAATAGTATCACAAAGAGTGTTGAAAATCTGTTAGTTAGTTATTTGGTCAGTTAGTTTAGTTATTTGGTCAGTGATACCATATACGAATCCCCCGAAAGTTCCAGGTTCAGTTTTGTTTGATCGAAGAATTTTGACTTATCCAGCATATTTGTTGTGCTATTGCAATTCTAGTAAAACATTTCATGGCTATTACTATTTTTTAATCGTTACTATATAATATGACCCTTATTATTAAAATAATAATCCTAATTTTCAAATAACCTTACTGCGAAATATTGTATTTCTAACTGAATAATTGATTGTGATCCCCGTTTCTAGTTTTTTTTTTTTTTTTTTTTTTTTTATGTCATAATATACTGCATATTTTTTTAAAGTTTTGAATTTTGATTTTAAATAATTTTGGTTCACTCTGTAAAGTTTAGTTGATGCAGATGTAGCAGTAAGTGAAACGTTAGATTTTGGGGGTCTAATTTAATTTCAATAATAATAGTGCCACAGCGATCTGCAAACAATTTCATCATTTATAACTGTTTAATAAAGTTTATATATTTTTGCTGTTATTTTATACATTTAAATATAAAAATAGAGTGATAAATAATTCTCATATTAATTTTTTTCGCTAATACAGATCTGCAAGGGGAAAAAAAAAAACTTTCTGCAACAATATATTTTTTTAGTATATTATGTAGTATTCTTTACTGGAAAAAGTAAAAAGTGAGAGAGAGAAACCGTTATTCTGCTTACGATATAGGATGAATTAGTGTATTTACTGTTAGAAGCCTCAACATCTTATTTACAGTATTGTATATAATGTGTATTAAAAGTTAAAAGTTTTTTATTTTCATGCAACAATGAGACGTATAAATAAAATTTTATTATATTAAATTTGTATTAATTCGTTTGATAATAATAGCTACCAAACTTTCTAATGTTTTAATCAGATTTATCACCACTATTTTTTTAAAGGAATATGTATCATATATTTCGGACGATTAAATAAGAAGAAAGTAATTATAAAATTTTTCCGGTATTAAGTCTTCCCTGAAAACAGGAAACTTTGAACTGGGAATTTTTGAGGGCTTTTCGCTACCGCACCTCTCAAACGCCGTTGATTATTTACTTTATCTACATATAAATATTGCCCAAAATGAGTATTATATGTATAGTATTATATATATAGCTAAAATGCATTCACTGTTTACTACCCTTAATATAAAATATTTAGAACTCGTTTGAGTAGACCCACAATTTAATAACTAAAGTTATGCTTTTTTTTTTTTTTTTTTAATAAGACTATTTCTTTAAGGTAGCGATTTTGTGTGTTGCGATTTATTGTATTACACTCTGTTTATTTATGTATTCATTTATTTTTAGGTTTAGATAATATTTAATTTAGAAAATAAAAAGTCCGCATGGAGAATGAAATATAATGGTACTGGATAATTTAATTTAATTCAATTTAATTTCTAGAGATATCAATTAAATAGGAAAAGTTAGTTTAACCATTTTCTTTATAGTAATAAACAGTACAGAAAACGGATAATATTTTACATGGAGACATTTTGTATATAAAAACCAATTAAAAAATGCTTTGCTTTTTTCCCCCCTCTCATTAACTTAAAAAATATTTAAAACCAAGTTGAGAAAAATCGTGCTAAATCGATGGATCAGCTTGGACCTCTTGGCGAAATTTGAAATTTGGCACCGAAGTAGCTCGATCAAGATGTAGAGGACTCTCCACTTATCGTTCCCAGAAGCCAGAGCCAATGTTATTCTATGGAGAATTTCGCCCCATTATAACTTATTAACTAATATATATTTTTAAATTCCGTTTTCACGTTCAGAAACTTCACAACTATTAGACAATTCATTGCTTTCTAAAAATTATTTTTCAAAATTTTTAATATTTTATTTTGAGGTTGTAAAATGAGAATTTTCACAATATGAATTTTTTCATTTTTGAGCTTAAAAATGAAATCTTAAAAATAAAAACAATCAATTTTTAGAAAGCGATAAATTGTTTAATAGTTGTGAATTTTCGGAAAGTGAAAACGGAATTTAAAAATATGTATTATTTAATGAATTATAATGGGGCAAAATTTCCCATACAGTAACATTGGCTTCGGCTTTCGGAGAGGGTAGGTAGAGACTCCCCTTAAATACGCAATTGCGATACCCATTTTAATTCATCGCCAAAATGACCAGAAAAATATAAAAGCCGCCAAGAAGATCCTATGCTAAATCTATACCAAAGAAATTTTAAGAAATAAATGTAGTAACCAATATGCTACGGAATGAAATATAGTTAAAGCATGTCATTATTTAGTCAAAATTTAATTTAGTCCTGTCATAATAACTTAAATTCTATTTACAAAGAATGTAAGCAGATTTATTTTTATTTTTATTTTATTTTATTTTATTTTATTATTATTATTATTATTTTTTTTTTTTTTTTTTTCTTACAGAAACCATGCTTTTAAGCATCATAATAATGTATGTTAAATTCTTAATATTTAATGCTGTATAACCATGCACGTTAAAATGCCCTTTGGAAAATGCTGGCCATAGACAATTTTGTCTTTAAATGATTTAAAATAATTACGCTATATTATGTACAGTAATATTATGCTTCGAAAAGTACAGTTTGCTTCTATACATATCCTAAGAAAAGAGAAATAATTTTATCCATGCTATTATTATTCCCAATCCCAACTATATTTTGATCTCAAATGAAATAAAGGCACATGCACATTAAGAAGAATTAATTGATCCCTTCTGAAGACATTAATATCTCAGCTGTCAACACATTTTTTATAAATTCCGTATCGTAAAACTAAGTGCCTGGGGAGTGACTGTCATAAGTGGCCAGTTGTATCAATCAGCAGTTGAAGGGGGAAAAAAATGTTTTTTAATTGTTTATTTTTGACAAGCGTAGGTTTGTGAAAAAATAAGTAACCTGAATTAAAGTTTTGTTTGTTTATCTTTTATTATGTTTTTGAATCAAATGTAACAACAAAACTCGTCCGGTCCTTTCTCTCTCTTTTTATTATTTAGAGAAAGAGAACTATTTATTTTCCTATTTAAATGAGTTAATGTAAAATTGATCATATTATAAAAGATGGTGTGTTTGCCTTTAATGATGTTTTGGAAGTGTCAGTTTTTTACTGAGATTACTATGCAGAGTAAAGTTATCATTTGTTGGAATCAAACATTAATTAATTTTTTTCAACTTATTTCAGAAAACGAAAAGGTCTCTAAAACGTATTCCAAATTAAAATACTCTAAATCTGATGTTGCTATGGTTATAATAAATGGATATAATAAATTATATCCATTTAAATAAGTCAATTCAAAAATATTCATAATACAAGAAATAATTTGTTAGCTTTTTTATCGTCCTGAAACACGAATTTTTAATGCTATAGTTATGTATGGTAATCTTGAGTTGTAATATAAGATTATTTCATTCCTTACCGAGTTTCACAAACAAAGAGCAAAGAGGACCTTAAACCATTTCTCCTAGTTAAAAAGTTATTTTAAATGTAAAGTTTTCACGTTGAGAGTAACCTTTTATACATATATATATATATAATTCATTTCTTGATGACATTATATCTAGGACTGTGCCGATTAATCGATTAATCGGTTCGGTTAATCGATCAATGCTTAATCCCGATCATTTTTTTTAATCGAGTTAATCGGACCGATTAATTCGATTAAAAATTTTCAAAATCCGATTAAAATTTTCAAACAACGAATTAAAGTAAAAATGCTTTTCTGCCTACAAAATATTTTTTCATATATTTTGCTAACTAACATTCTAAGAAACATCCATCAAATAATGAAAAAGCAAAAAAAAAAAAGGAAATAAATAAAGATAAAACCTCTCAAAAGAAGTTGTTGCACTTTTGTTGATAGAGGAAAGGGGGAAGACAGTTATTAAACAAAATGCCGCTTCATGTGCATTCTGGAGCAACACCACATGTCTTTAGCCTTCTACAGAAAGTGTTGGCTAGGGTAATAGTATTCTCAGAAACAAGAAGCTTTCAAAATATGGAAATGCTAAAGATAAAAGAAAAGGAAAAAAAGAAGGGATTGAGATTTCCACTATCCCTCTGAAGGGGGAAATGTCAACACAGTTTCACAATATCTTCAAGCGTTTATTGTCTGTTCAGAATTGCTGATAGTAACTATTGAAGTAGAAACAGAAAATAAGTCCTAGTCCGAAGAGACAAAGAAGAACTAAAATATAAGAATTTGAGATTTTTATGATAATGTCATGGAATTTGGAGAAATCATTTAAAAATAGTGACAAGCGAGATGGATAAGGCCTGCAAATATAAAACTAAAATATGTGTAAATTCATTTAATGTTTCTTTCAAAATGAATTAAAAAAATAATTTACTTAAAAAATAAATAAATAAAATAAACAAGTGAAAATATTTATATAAAATTAACACTTAAAGTCACCAATTATTACTCTGAAGATTAATTTAAATTTCAGCTATGAAACAGATATAATTGATTAGACAAAAATTTTGAAATTTTTTCTTTTCAGTCAAACTTAAGAATAATATGTATATATATACACAATATGAGAGTTTTATTCATCATTGATATAAAATTTTATAAAGAAAAATGAAAACCGATTAAAAATTCGATTAATCGACCGATTAATCGATTAATGAACTACGATTAACCCAGTTAAAACTCTTAATCGATTCCCACCCCTAATTATATCATTCCTTTGGAAAATCGTAGTGTATTATTTATGATCCACAACAATCGCATTCAAAGTTAGTTAAAGAAACAATGAATTTCTCATTGCGTAGTGCATTAATAATAATACTGTATTAACTTTTGATGTTTTTGTTAGTTGCAGCTTCATTTATTAACATCATAATGCATTTCAAAGTATTTCAAAAATATCAATCTCAAAAAAAAAAAAAAAAAAAAAAAAAAAAATAGAACTATGTCATTTTGCTTTACAACTTATTTTACTTACTTTATTGCTTACTAGCCGGCCTTGACCGCTCGTTTGTCACTATATTTAAATGAATCCTTTTCCCCCCTTATAATAATAAGTTTTATTTCTTTTTATTCCTATATATAATTATAAGCCTCAAAAATATGAACAGTTATCGATTGTTACAAATGAATTATTTCTGAAATAATTCATTTGTAAAACATAACTCTGGAAGTGCGGTACACATAAAAACAGAGAAAAATGTTGGACTAAGAAAAAAAACTTGTATTTATCATGCAGATGAATAAAATATTTATCTGTAACATGCAAATGCCTTCTGATATTATATTATAATTCGGAGTTAAGATTACCATTTCTTACAAGTTATCTATCTCTGGTAAATAAAAGCTCAACATAAATGGTAAAATGCAGTAATTTTCTCTATGAAAATAGGCGTTTCTTATCAAATAATTTAGAAATAATAACATCATTTTCAAAGACTCCATTTGGGGAATTTCTGAAAACAACGTCATTCTAACATGCTATAAAAATTATTTTGATTGCAATTATATTAAGACGCTACGTCATTATGACGTATTCAAAGTAAAATGTTTAAAGCACATGCATAAAATTTTGAAGAGAGAGTAATTTTAGAACTTTTTTTTTTTTTTTAATCATTCAAAGCTTTTTAATTTTGAGTTTTTAAAAACCTTTAATCAAGGAGCAAGTATACATTACAAATAGCCTGCATATCAAAATTAAAGTTTCTAGTTGTACTATCACTATTGAAATCTTGCAAAAATTTTATTTTCGAGAAGATTTATCCTCACCTTCTCACATTGCACATGCGTTGTAGACGTCAAACTTTCATTGTACTTCAACCTGGTGTTAATCAATATCGTTGTGATGTTTTATTGAAATCTCTTCAATTGTTTGGGGTTAGATGTAAACACAATGCCATACATACATGTCAAACGTGCCATACATACAATTACTTTTATTTATATAAATATTAGTATATTTATTTATTCAGAAGTTCACATAAGAAAAGCTTTAGAGACCTCAAAAAGAACAAAAAAAGAAAGAAACGGATAATTCTATTCTTTGAAGTAAAATTGATAACAAATAAAATAGTGAAACCTATATTACTGATAAAGAATTTTTTTTTTTTACATTCGTTCTCCTTCGTTTTACATTCCTCCTCTTGGACTTTCCACGAAGCTGTGAGATACAAAATATGCGATATTCAGCGGCATAACAATATTATTGTATCATAAAAACTTTAATAACATAATACCTTCTTTGATTCAGTTAGATCTAGTAACATTACTAAATTACACACATTCACACAAGACCGTTTATATCCCTTTCGGAATCTGAATATCCCCCAGATCCCCCTATCTACGACACAGTAACACACTTTTTCCCTCTTTTATCCCTTCTATTAGGCGCCGAAGACGAAAAATAATGAATATTTTTCTTCTGATAGGAAACTCCAAAAGTTCTTTTTTCATTCGGGAGACCCGGTGCATCGTGGGTGGGGTAGGATTAGAATAAAAAGCATGTGCGATATGTTTTAGCCTCGACTTAACCCCCACACACGTTGGGGAGCCCCTAACGTATGACCTACCCTTCACGATAAAAAAACAGTTTCAGAAAATTTATTTACTGCTTTTAGCTGTATCATTTATTGCAAAACGTTAGTGATTATGTAGACGCCAAAGAGAATTCAACAATATTTATAGTAATACCCCTGTATGAACTTAATTTACAAAAATTAGGAAAACGTTATTTTCTATTTCTGTACTGATAAGTATAAAGGATTTAAGTCCATTTTCTTGATTTTTCAGCAGACGAAAAATAAAATTAAACTAACTAAAAACTACTTAGAAGAATCGATTAGGAAAAAGGGTTTATGTTGATTTATATCCTTTATACCATTCAGTGATTGTCAATCTTCATTTGATGAAAGGAAAAAATTGAATTGAATATTTTATACCAAAGATTAATGCTAAATTTCTGACTTGAATCTTTTTTTACCAATGGATTTTATCAAAGACTAAATAGCATGGATTTAAATCCTTTATACCAATCGATAGAGACTTTTTTTCTGAGTCTGACTATGTACTTAACTCAAAATCGACCTTTTTGGACTTTAATCCTTTATACTTATCAGTACAGATTTTTACTATCACTTTCCAACAAAGTTGATAAACGTTTATGACTTTTGTTTGCCTGTGTGTCTGCTCCTCTGTCCTCCTGTCCGTCCACTAACTCCAATAATTATTCATGGAATACCTTGAAACTGATATTTGTTATTCGAGTTCTCTAAACGATGTTCCCTGTTGAAAATGCAGTAAATACTGCCACTGGTTTGTGTACAAGGACACTCCAAATAATTCCAAACCACTGGGTTCTATAAATGGTATTTCTATAAACCACATTTTAAAAACTTTATTTTTCAAAATCATAATAAAATTGACATAAATTATTCATACGCAGAAAGAAAGGTTTTCTACAGAATATCAGTATGATTACGATTAGCATTGACAGGGCCACACAAAAAATATTCAGATACATTGAAGTATATACTATGCGCTAATATTTCTTCAACTCTGATAATCATCTCTACGAATATTCTAAAAATAGAGGAAAAACAAGAAAAGCTTTTACATCAGATACTACGTATTACGATTAATACGATCTATAAACACTACCAGTAGTATTGCCGGATAGGTTCCTTAGTCTAAGCTTCATTATAATTGAAATTATTTTGTTATTTAAATCTAGTAAATGTTTATGTCCAAACATTTTCTCTTCTTATCTATAAATGTAAATACTTGCAAATGTAGGCCATTATGACCATTGTTTAGATTTTAACTAAAACGATTTGTTCTATTTCACTCTTATTATTTCTTTCAAATTTGTACTGATTTCTGTTAAATCTATTTGTAATCGCTTAGATATATTTATTAACCAAAAAGATTTAATATATTTTGCGGTGATTAAACAAATAATATTTATATATATATATTATTAATAATAATAATGACCCTCTTCTGTCAGGAATGATTCCGGTTTAGAAACCGCTTCAAAATAGAGACTTTTGTATTATTTATTTATTTTTTTATTAATCTGCATAAATGTTACATCATTAGAAAGATCTTTCAAAAATGAACATTTTTTGTACTAGCACGTTTCCTTTAATCTCAATATGTAAAAAGATTTCAACGAAAGTTTATAACTACCATTGCAATTCTAAAATACCAATGGAAGATAAAATTAAAATGTAATATAAAATTCAATCATAAAAACTAATAGTTATTAACATCATTTTCTTGCAATCATGATAATGTACTTATCTGATATAAACAAACAGTTGATTGTGACGTCATATTTATCAAATTAGTTAAAATAAATAAGGTCACAAATAAGGTACCTATGGTTACTTCGTTACAAATATGGTACCTTTCATTTGGTACCTTATTTGTAACGAAGTTTTGGTTAGATATTTTAGAATTAATTAAAATATGAAAATAATTTCAAAATTGGAAATTTAAATTTATGATTGTTGCCAAAAAAAATTTACCAGTTATTGTTATTTATATATATATATATATATATATATATATATATATATATATATATATATTCATATAAAATAAGGCGCATAAGTTTTCACGCGAAAAATTAAAAATTAAAAAATATTAAATTTGCCCATACATATAAAAAATACTTATTAAAATGATTCGAAGAAGGAAGCGAAATAAGTACTGAGTTATATTATGATAAATACGATATATAATATGATACGTTATATTAGACCTATCGTCCAGGATTAGTAGGTGTTTTCGTTAAAAGAAATAGTTTGTTCGTTCGGTGCAACTTGCACATTAGTCTCGTCAGGTACAACTTGCATATTAGTCCCGTTAGGTGCAACTTGCACATTAGTCCCCTTTAAATATAGTGTCCAGCTAAGCTGGCAAAGCATTCGTTGATTCACTACCTTAACTGATTTCACATCCCGTCATGCTCGACGGGGTTATATACTTGTATATATATATATATATGAGCAATTTTACACTTTCAAAATTTAGATATCTTTTTATTTTTATTATTATTATTATTATATGTTATGAAAAATTAAATAAATAATGATTCACTATACACTTATTTATTTCAGATAGTTATATTTATTTAAGCACAACGCATCATTTTGTTTTATGAAGTTAAATGAATCTTATGCTATAAATGAACATGGAAAAATTGAAGTGTGAGATGAATGTTGCCCTGTGTCATACGCAGAAAGAAAAGTGAGAGACGGAAACAGAAAGAATATAAATTTTTTCTGTTATACAATTCGTGCAACACACATTTTGAATAATAAATATAGATTTCTTCTCTTTCCTTTCACCGTAGAAAGTTTTATAACCTATACATAAAAATCTAAATTAATATTTCAATATCTGACAGAACATGGTAGAAATATAAGAATTATGAACAATAATCAACAGTATGTATCAAATTTATCAGATGTCTAGTTATGAAATTTTATACATACAGGATGTTTCACAAAACTGGGACCCATTTTAATTGTTTATATCAGTATTCCTTTTTTTTTTTTTTTTTTTTTTTTTTAGGTATTGAAAATAAGGTAAGAAAAAGATTAAGTTAAAAAAAAAAAAAAAAAAAAAAACCACCTAAATTTTAAAATTTATATACGACTCATCTATGCAAGCTTAATCAATTAGAATTTTTTTCACTTTCCATTGAATAAGACCATTAGAAAAACCATTAACAGAAGTATTTCAGAAGAACACAAATATATTAAATCTTTGCGTTCCTTTTTGGTAGCGAATCGTCACAAAACATCACCTAATGAAATCTTCATTCCCCCTCCCGTCGTCTTACTTTTACATTCATTTAATATAAATTTTCAAGATGATATTAGTAAAATTTACTTAGAATGTTTACGATTTTTTTTTTTTTTTCAAAAAATATCCCATTAAAATTAACCTAGGAAAAAGTCTCGAAGGACCATAAAACAAATAAGATCAAGAAGGGTGAATAAGTGGGTTCTACTGACTATAGCTACGCACTAGTTTATTAGCAATGGTCTGGGACTCATCCTTAGGGGTGGTCCTATATCCAGGAAATATTTTCCAACTTCAAATGTCGAAATAAAAATAAGTTTATTGAATTCACTTCATTACAATAAAATATTTTCGATCAATCATAAAAGTAAAGCAATTTTAATCAGAAATTATGGGAATACTGTGGAATTCAGAACTACAACTTTCGTAAGTAACACTATGTTTGAATGTGAAGTCTATAAATATTGCTACATTTTTCTATGAATAGAGTTTATTGTTTTTTTTTTTTTGTATATTACATTATATATGTTTCATCTACTGAAACAGGTTTTATATTTTTCTCAGAATCTCCCATGCTGATCTCTTATTTAGGAGATTCCTTGACAGATTCTAAACACTGCCGGAGCAAAGTGAGGACAAATATCTCCATAAACTTGAATTAATCATGTTTATATTTAATTCTCTACTACTGCGAAATTCCACATGTGTGGTTGGCTTTTATATAAAAAAAGAAATTCTATTCAGCTCCGGGAGCTACTGAGAGGTAAAGGCCGGGTCAGTTGAAAACAGAACCATAAAGTTCTCAAACCAGGGGGTGATTTAGATGAGACAGAGTCAAATAATCGACCTTTCTTTCTCCCAAGTTGTAGCGAGCGGGGCATATTTATGATCCGTAAACGTGTAGAAACGAACGCTGATAACAAGACGTAAAGTTAGAATTGTGTAGTTTAAAGCACTGCAATTATACGGTTTTGGATGACAGATGTGAGATACTCAAATATGGCGTAGATTTCTACCACTTGTTAATAAATAAATTTCTGATTTGTTTCGCCGGTGTTGATCAAAGTTTCCAGAACTCGAAGAGAGAAATATATAATTGAAAGAATGGAAGAGAAAGATTGTGTCAAACATTTTATTACACTTAATGTTTGCAATTTAATGCTTTAATATTAGACAGAATTCTTAAAGCACGAGAGACATTTTTTCAAGTGAGATCTAATTATTTTGAGAGTTTCGAACTATGTAATGCCATAATTGAAACTTGCCTGCACTGTAAAAGTGCGGTAGTAAAATAATAATTTATTTACCAAATCATTTTACGTTTTTTTTTTTTTTTTTATTATTCTTTTTAATAATGTCTCTGCAAAAAAACACATTTTTTTTTTTTTTTAATTCCAATTTTGTGTAAGCGAATTAAAGTACAGAAAATATATCTGCACCATTCGAAAGCACATTTCTTCACAATTCCAACGATCTATTTTATTATTATTATTATTATTCAAAAATACGGATATTTAATATACTTTAACATTTCAAAAATAAATCTCAAAAAATTATGATTTTTTTCGGCTCACCTTCGCTTATCTTTTTTTGAATCGCTCTGTACGAAAAACCAATGGTTCAGTTTCTACACTATAGGTAAAGGAGGTTTAATTTTCTTTCCCACCGTATAAAACGTTCAACAAAATACGGATTAGCGGGTCTTATTTTTGAAATTTACGAAATATCTCTCGGATTTTCCACTAAACATTTTATAACTTAAAATATTTTAAGGTAAATAAATATTTTTTCTCTATATATATTATATATAAAAAAACAGACCGCCGGAGTTCGGTTTTTTTTTTTTTTTTTTTTTTTTCCCGAGCTGCAAATAGGCGGGTAAAGCACTGCAGAGTTAATGAGCGAAGCCAGTGGTAAAGGGAGGCGAAGTCTATCCTGAGCGTTGGTGAGCTGTATAGCTAATTCAAGCAGTGTACAACTCAAGTCTCTATCTTGCAACAAAACAAAATAAAAAAGGAAATTAGATTAAACAGTAACACAAACCAAAATTAAAACATGGAATAAGTATTTTTAATAAGTCCACATGTAAACGATTTCATACAGAAATAGTAGAAATAAACAGGTTGCCAAAACGAACATTAGTGAAAAGAAAAGATTAAAAGTAAAGAAACGATTAATCGATCTAGGTGCTACTGAAATGAAATAAATGAATGCATTAAATGATAGTTATTAGTCTTTAAAATTTAAAAGCTAATAACAATATTAAAAAGGTGATATTTAAGAGGCGGTCAGTCTGGCGGTCAGGCATTTCAGTCTTGCTTTTGCCTCCAAGGCAGTTGCACGTGTTTGCACCTGATGAAGAAAGGCTACGTCCTTTCGAAACCGGTTGTGCTGATTTAAAATTTATGGTGTGTGAAGAAGTTTTAATTTCTTGCTATTCTTGATATTTAAGAGGGTTATTTAATTTTAACGTTAATCTTTTCTAATTTTCAATTTATATTTAACGTTTAACGTAACGTGAGCAAGCGTCATCTTACGTGAAAAAAGTGATTTACTATTAAGTAATTACAGAAAATGTACGATTTAACATAATATATATATATATATATATATATATATATATATATGAAAAATGTGGATGTGACTTTCAATAATTTTGCTGCCGACTATAATTTATTTGAACACTGTTGTATTTCCCTGTATACGAACAATTTGTCCGATTCCAATGAAAAGTTTCAAGTGCCATCCCCACATGATACAGATTTAGGATACTGAATTTGGACTCCTTGTTGATATTTATTCTTAAGAAATGTTCATAACAGACTCGCAGACAAATGTATATTAAAAAATTCTGTAAATTTAATGTAAATATTTATCCAGAGTCTCTGTAAATTTACAGTAATTCTTAGTTAAAAGTGAATAATCGAGATTCTCAATCTTTATTTTGTATTTTTATTTAATTTTATTATTTAATTATTTAATTAAAATTAAAAATGACTGTTTCTACTTTAGAAAAATCATTCCAAGTCCGAAATATATTCTCACCAATAATTAATTAAATTAATATTAGTTATTAAAGTGAATATATAAAATAAGTTTTTTAACACCTCCGTTTATTTTTCTCTGTAATTTTACGTAAGACTTAAGATAATACATTACAGAGAGTTTTCTGTTGAAATTTTTAGCAGTGTAGACCAACCACTGAATACATGCTTTTCGAATTAAAGAAATCTCCAAACTTGTAATATAGTAAAAACTTCAATTTTGAAAATGGTCCCCAAAAACATACACTATGTACCATTATATGGTAGGTGAAATTAAAAATATGGAAACAAAAACAATTTCCTTTTTTATACAACAGAAAATCTAAGAATATTGATTTAAAATTAAATTGACAAAATGCCATGACTAAAACTTACTACAAAAACTTTCATCATGACAATCTCGATATTAAATATGCACTACACTATGACAAGCTAATTAAAATTAAAATAGGAAATGTTAAGCTACTCATTATTAATATCATTCTCGATTTCTGAAAAAGCTATTAATGATCATAGCCTTGCTTACAGAAGCAAGCGACAATTACAAGCGACGGCAAGTAAACTTTTTAAAAAGATTGGCTTATAATTTTGTCTTATAAGTTCTGTAATTTTTGATTGGGTCCATGTATAAAATTTGTTTTAATACAAAATTATTTTAAAAATTTTCTGTTACATTTCCTCCGTGCATTAATCTACTTTATAAGTATATCAAGAAAAATTTATATATATATATATATATATAAAGATGCTCTATTAAGCATAGTAGAAGCCAAGCAACAGATACAAGATCACTGAAACACCAATGACAAATAAGATTTAAAAAAAAAAAAATTATCAGTGGATGAAATACACTAATGTAAAGAAACCAGATCTATTAATTAATAGCCTGCAAAACAAACGAATCAATAAAGTAACACAACAAATCTTAACTTAAAATCATAAACTTATCAAATTTAATGAAAAAACAACCCAAGAAACACAAGATAGGAAGAAGGAGGCAGGCGGCAAGACTTGTGACTTGCCTGTGGGGTTAAACTAGTTTCACGCCGGCAACACTCCCCCAGCCTGCCACGACCAGAACAGGAACCATATGGATTTAAAAAAGCAAAATTTCAAAGCAGATGAACAACAATGATACCACGAAGCAACAATGAAATTCATCGATTGATCACATTGTGTTTAACAGTATAATTAGAACATTAAATATAGTTGACAACCCAAAAAGGAAGAAACTGAAATTTTATTGGAAAAAGAAAGTTTGCATGGTAATACAAAGCAAATGCAACAAGCCTTCTACTTTTTTTTTTAATTTAATTTCACAAACCCACAGAACCATCCAGCCTTACATCACCACCCCACCTCCGTAATCAAACATCTGCCCACCCAACCGCCACCTTATTTATTGTCTTTTATTATTTTATAATTTTTTTGTTGATATACACAAAAGTGTACACAGTTTTTTTTTTTTTTTTTTTTTTTTTTTTTTTTTTGGTACTGACAGAGACTTGGTTAAGGATATAAAACAGAAAATACAAAGTTTTTAGGAAAACCTGTTTTTGCAGTGGCTGTGATCAGTTTATTAATATTCTTGTTTTTAAACATTGCAGAGCATAAATTATTAATTCGAAATAAATGGTTAATGATGATGTTTCTAAATACCGAAAGATGCAGACATGAATTAAAATGTGTAAATAAGTTTACTTTAAAACTAAAATCTTGCCGCTTGTCATAGATATCTGTGTAAATTTTATTACCATCGATGATTATTTTGAGATCTAAAAAGTTAATTGATTGATTAGTTAGAGTATTTTGAGTTAGCTTTAAATTAGGTGGATAATTGAAGGAAAAGACATTTTGTAAGTGCTTGTTGAGATAAAATACAATAATATCATCGATGTAACGATAAAATCGAACATCATCATTGCAAATTTGCTTTTCATAATAATAAAGATAGAGATCTGCCAAAATACTGGAGCTACAACCTCCTTGTGGGATGCCTAATTGTTGCAAATAGATATCGTTGTTGTGGAAGATATGATTATTATGGATAACAAAGTTAAGAAGTGTTTTAAATTTTTCTGCTTTAAAATTGTGAGGAAGATTAATTTGAGCTTTATATTCTTGAAAAAGACTGTGAATGATATTACTAAGATCTGATAACTCAATATTATTAAAAAGATCTTGAAAGTCAAAAGTCATAATATTGCCTATTGAATCGAGCGATTTGATGTATTGAATTAATTGAAAGCTATTTTTAAGACAGTGTAAATTATCAACTTTGCAAGTACATTTGTAAATTTGTTTTAGAATATCCAGTAGAGCTTTTTTAGCATTGTTGTTATAAGTGTTACACCCAACAGTGACAGTGCGAAATTTAATTGGAGATTTGTGAAACTTAGGTATGAGAACTATATAAGGATAATTAAAGTTATTGAAGGGAAGTTGAAGTAGTTTATAGTAATTATGTATTTTTCGGTTATTAATAATAAGGTTATTATTAGTTAAACTGAAGATATTACTATTAGTGACTGAAGAGTTTAAAATAGAGAGATAGTAGGATTTACAAATAATGGCATTATTATTAGGTGATTTGTCAACAAAAGTGATCACAAAGTCATCCTGTAGTGATTTGATTGAGTTAAGAAGTACAGATTTTTTAAATAACACCAGATTTGAAGAATTGATAAATAATGCATTTTTAATTTTTTGTAACACTAAAACTTTCCATTGAGTGAAGTAGGCAATAGGTTTATTATGAGTAATAGATATCTTATAAATAAATAAATCTAGGTCATAAGAAAACTGTTGAAAGATTTGCGGAATGCTAGTTAGAAGGTTTTTAATTGAAATTGACTTGGTCATCGTGTCTTCGTGTCACGCTAGTAAACAAGGCGCCTACATTTTAAAGTAAATATAAGCTATTTCGTTTGTCGTTCTGTGGCTCAGTTGGTAAGAGCGTCTCGTTAGTAGCATGGTGGTCAAGAGTTCGGTCCTCGGAAAGTCCAGCGCGTTAATTTTTGCAGATAATTAGTAGAAAAGGTGTCAACTGATACAAGAAAATTTTTCGTTGCTTACACTAAGAATTTTTTTGAGGAGTGTTTTTAAGAAGCATTTTTTTTTTTTTTTAATTTAAATATTGGAAAACACAAAACATTTTTGATATTAAAAAAGTACAAAATAAAATGTCTTAAATAAAAAATACATAAAAAAAATATTTTTAGAAGCTTTATATGTATATATGTATATTATATATTACTATTATATGAAATTGGATTTGTCATCGGTTTTTTGTCACGTTAAAAAACCAAGACGCTTCCATTATATATATATTTAAAAAAAAAAAAATTGTAAGCAACTCATTGTATCTTTTAATGAATCAGCTGGTTACAGCGTCATGTTGATAGTGCGAGAGTCGTGTGTTCGATCCTCGCCGGGCCGAGGTGTTATTTTTTGCAAATAATTAATAGAAAAAGTGTCAATTGATAAAAGAAAATATTTCGTTGTGTACACAGTATTCAAATAATGTTTGAAGATTTCATTTAAATAGCTTTTTATTTAGTAACTAAAAAGCACAAAATAAAAATTTAAAGAAAAATAAAGAAAAAAAAAAATAAACATTTTTTTAGAAGCTTTTTATTGAAATTGTATTTTGTTATCGCGTCTTCATGTCACACTAATAAATAAGGCACCTCAACTTTAAAGTAAATATCAGCAGTCTTTATAGTCACTCGTTGGCTCAGTTGGTTATAGCGTCAAGTTGCTAATAAGATGGTGGTGAGTTCCATCCCCGAAGGATCGATGTGCTAAATTTTACAGATGAAATGTGTAATAGAAAATATGCCAATTGATAAAAGAAAATTTTTTATTGTCTACACAGTATTCTAAGAATTTTTGAAGAGTTTTTTTAAAGAAGCCTTTTTTTAGATACTAAAAAACACAAAATATAAAGTTATATATATATATATATATATATATATTCTTTTAGAAGCTTTTTATTGAAAATGGATTTTTATCATCGTGTCTGTGTCATTCTGAAAAAAAAAAGGCGCCTCCACTTTAACGTAAATTTAAACAACCTTTTTCGTCGTTCGTTAGCGCATTTAGTTAGAGCATCATGATGATAACGCGATGCTCGTGGGTTCGATCCTCGCAAGCCGGAAAGTGTTACTTTTTTGCAGATAATTAATAGAAACTATGTCAATTGATAAAAGAAAATCATTCGTTGCCTACACAGTGTCCTAAGGAATTTTGATAGATTTTTAAAGAAACTTCTTTTTGAGTTACTAAACGCACAAAATAAAAATTTCAGTAAAAATAAAAATAAAAATAAATAATTAAATAAAAATATAAGTAAGTAAATAAATAAATAAAAATAACACTGAAAGTTTTTTATAATTGTGAAGCCCTAAAAAGCCTAGAATTAAAATTTATTCTTGCAGAGACATGCTATAAAATCATAAACGTTTCAACAACAAGAAAATTTTAAAGAAATATATAGATATTTCACTTTTGCAAAACATAAAAATTTTAAATATTCCAAATATTTTAAAAAGCATTCGAGAACAATATTTCTTTTGTATAAGTATTTGTTAGATTTTTCTAGAATGTTCTTTGATTTTTCTTGACAGTTCTTAGACTTTTGGTTAGAGCGTCATGCTGATAACGCGATGGTCCCGGATTCGGTCCTCGAAAGACGATATAGTACTTTTTTGCAGATAAATAATAGAAAAAAAAATGTCCATTGATAAACGAAAATCTTCCGTTGTCTACAAAATATCCTAAGAAATTTTAATTAGTTTTCTTAAGAAGTTTTTTCCTTTTTTGTAACTAAAAAGCACAAAATAAAATTTAAGTAAAAAACCATTTTTTAAAGTAAGAAGCTTTTTATTGTGAAGCCCTAAAAAGCATAAAATAAAATGTATTCTGGCTAAGACATGCTCCAAAGAAATGAAAGTTTCAACACTAAGAAAATTTTAGAGAAAAATATAGGTACTTTCCTTTTGTAAGAGATGAAAATTTTTAATGTTCAAAATATTTTAAAAAGCTTTCGAGACATTTGAGATTTCTGGCCTAATGAATGATTTTACAAAAACTAATAACTAAGAATATTGGTCTCGAAAGCTTTTTAAAATATTTTGAACATTAAAAATTTTCATCTCTTACAAAAGGAAAGTACCTATATTTTTCTCTAAAATTTTCTTAGTGTTGAAACTTTCATTTCTTTGGAGCATGTCTTAGCCAGAATACATTTTATTTTATGCTTTTTAGGGCTTCACAATAAAAAGCTTCTTACTTTAAAAAATGGTTTTTTACTTAAATTTTATTTTAACTTGAAGTCTAAATTTGGTGCCAAATTTCATGAATTTTTTTAATTGATAATTATCAATAATATTGAGATTACCAGTGATAATGTGTCCATGGTCTCTGTCAATAAATTTTGAGAAAGAAGGATCATTGCATTTCAGGTTACAGTGTTAGTAAAAGAGGTAGACTTAGACACAGAATTATAATTGAATATCTTTCTGCCAAGAGGAAGAGGATATTTGAAGGTACGAGATAGATTTAAATCTTTAATCGAAAACAAACATTCTTTGTCATTAATGATAGACGTAATGTTAATACTGTTCAATATTTGATTTGTAAAAGTCACAATTAAATGAGTATTTGTTTTAAATTTGTTAAGCTTTTTATTAATTTTTAAATTAAATTGTTTGATTTTGTACATTATAATATCATAAAAAATGTCTGAAAATTTTTTATTATAGTTTTGGCTTTGAAAGACATTCAGAAAGTTTACTAAGTATTTTTTTTTTAATTGCAAAAATAAATTTTCGAATAATGAACCAGTTATTGTTAGATAAGTAATTAGTCTGTAGATCTGAAATGAGTTTAATAATGGCACTTTTAGAAAAGATTAAATCTGTTTTTTTACTACCTCGTTTAGTTCTAGAAGTTTTATTGTTAATTTTGTGATTGAGTTGTGCATAAATATTCGAATAATCATGTAGAGGGTTGATGTTAGAATATGCTTTAATAGTTTTTTAAAGTATTCGGAGTTTAGGCCATATGGATAAATTGTATTGTAATATTGCATAAATTTTGATTCAAGAAATAGACGCTCACTTTTATTTTTCTGAATTTTGACAATCTCTATGGTACATGAATTAAAATTATGTGATTTAAAGTGTTGTAATATATATATATATATGTATATATATATATGTATAATTTGATGTTAAATATAATTTTGGAAACATTAGAGATGAGTTTTTGGGGGTTAAAAATTTAATTTTTCGTAATATTTCTTTTAGGTTTAAAGACATACTGAGAGACACTACACGATGCTCATCTTGATGATATCTACCGGAATCTGCAGAAATCTCAGTATCGGAATGGAAAGAGGAGTGAGATTCCATGAATAAGAATCGAAAGACCAAGAAATATATTTGAAGACATTTATTGCAGTAGAATACGTCTTTAAACTAGTGTGTTGTGGCCACCACATGACTTTCTTCTATATTTTCCTATACGAATTCATTCAGTAAAAATAATTTATTAAAATTATTAATTAAAATAACTATCTTCCGTGATAATGCAGACTATTTCCATATTAGAGAAGAAGTATAATACTAAATATCTAAAAAAAGTCAATTTTATTTTCTATATTACATTTTTTTTTTTTTTTTTTTTTTTTTTTTTTTTTTGTTAAAAATGAAAAAAAATTATAACTTTATTTTAAATCATCGCAGATCGATGGTTCAACCATTCGTTTTAAAGCTATTGGCGAGCTCTTTTGAAAGATACCTATCATGAAAATTTACTCCCTTCGAGGGGGGACTACCCCCCTCGAAGGGGGGAGGCGAGGCTCTTACACACACAATTTTTTTTTTCCAGTTGACTATCTCTATTACAAATAATTCTTTTAAATTTCATAATGATCATTAAAAAATAATTCTCTTTATGCACATTTATACAAAATTTTGTCCTATTAGACCACCATGTTAAAAAAATAAATAAATAAATAAATAAATAAATAAAAAGGATGGCAACGCAAGCTGTTGGACAATTTTTACCAAAAGTTGATAGGCGCTAATTTATGTTAATGCGTAACTACATACCAATTTGTATGAAATTCTGTGCAATAGTACCTGAGATACAGTCGCCACAAAATTTTCACACAGACAGAAAGACATTTTCTAAAAATGGTTAAACCGTGTTCTACAGCTCTCAAAACGTGTAAATCCGTCAAAAAACCGAGGTCGAAAATTTTTACGAATCCAATACTTTCTTCTATTGGATATAGAAGAAAGTAAAAATATGCTAATGTTAATTTTCATTTATTTTTTTTTAATTCAATGCAAATGTTTTGTAATTCAAATAATGTTTCCCTTTCTAATGAAATTATTTAAGTATTAAGTAAAACTTTTTATAAACCCATTAGAGAAAAGAAAAGAAATGAGCAAAAAAAAATATATATATATATATATACATATCCCCCCCCCCCCAAAAAAAAAAAAAAAAAAAGAAACTACTATGTTGTATCCAACGTAAAACTTTCTTTTATATAACCTTATATATAAATTCACGCAGTACGAACTATTTATTAAATTATTATTTATTAAAATTACTATTCATGATGAATGCAGACAATTTTTATCCCAGAGAAATATAACCCTAAATGTCGAAAGAAAGCCAATTTTTTGCTAACATTCAGCAAATGCTTTTTGTCAGACACATTTTTTTTTTTTTTCTCTCGTTAAAAATTTAAAAAATCCATAATTTTGTTTAAAATTATCACAGATCTGTGATTCAACCATTTGTTTTAAAGCTATTGATGAATTCTTTTTAGAGATACCCATATTGAAAATTTACAACCCCTCGGCAGATACTTCACCCCATCGAGGAAGTGATGCTCCTAAATGCACACACACTTTTTCCTTGTATACTACTACTACTAACAAAATTCATATTAATTTTACGTTAAAAATAACTCTCATTATATACATTTATACAAAATTTTGTCTTATTACTGCCATGTTGAAAATTTAGAAAAAACGGATTATAGCGCCACCTGTTGAACTATTTGATCTCCCCTCCCAAAAGTAATCACCTCCAATTTTAGTAAGGATACAACAAAATACAAAATTTTGTTAAATTTTGCTCATAGATTCGACAGATACAGCGTTCACAAAATTTTCTGAACACACACACACAGAAAGAGAGAGAGAGAGAGACAAACAGAAATTTTCTAAAAACAGTCAAATCGTATTTAGGACATCTCAAAACATGCAAATCTGTCGAAAACTAGTGTTCGAAACTTTTCATGTAAAAAATGCATTATTTCTATTAAAGATGGTGTTTAATTATCGAATTACATTCAGTATTGTAGTATAATGTCATACCTTACTTAAATTGCTGGGAGAGCCTCTGATAAGTAGCAATTAATAAAGCTGAATTTACTTATTTAATTTATAATTCCCCAAAAAATTGTTGAAATAATAGCATCATTTTTCCGTAAGCATTTGCATTCGACCTGTTTTACTAAGTAATTTAGATGCATTAAGTGATTTCATGACTTCTTAACAATTAATTAAATTTTATTAGGACACGGTAATAATGCCGAATAAATTTGCAATTAATAATAGGGTAGTAAAGTGTCACTGATAAAAATTATCAGAATGTGATTAATATGATTTATTATTTCCCTTGCCTGTGAAAAAAAAAAATAACAATAATAATAATCTAGTGTGTCACTCACACGACTTTCTTACCTTGAAATTTAATACTATAAATACAGGTTGCAAATTAAGAGGTAAGACAACGAGTACTGTTATATAAACCTGTGTTAAACAATTCAAATTAGGCTTCGGAAGAGTTTTATATGATAATTAGTTCTGTGTGAGGAGAGCTACCGCCCCTCCCTCAACCCCCCGTTTCATTAATGCACCTACATTTATATAGAATTTAATTCGGTTATTAAATAATAATTCTGTTTTTAAAAAATAATTTATTAAAATAATTTAAAAAAATTATCTTTTATGATAATGCAGACGATTTCCGTATTAGAGAAATAGTATAACACTAAATACAAAAAAAAAAAAAAAAGTTAAATTTATTCTCAATATTACATTTATTTTATTTATTTATTTATTTATTTATTTATTGTTAAAAATGAAAAAAATTAATAACTTTATTTTAAATTATCGCAGATCGATGGTCCAACCATTCGTTGTAAAGGTATTGACGAGCTCTTTTGAAAGATACCCATCATGAAAATTTACTCCCCTCGAAGGGGAGTTACTCCTCTCCAGGGGGGAGGCGAGGATCCTACATACACAAAAAATTTTCCCAGTTGACTATCTTTATTACAAAAAATATACGTTCGTTTCATTTGATTTAATGCAGTCTATAGATGTTAAACTCTACTTACCTGCAATTTCCCCCCATAGACGTATTGTATTTGAATACTTTTGAGTGTCCCTGTACACGAACCATTTGCTTCATCTCAACGAAAAGCTTACTGTAGCATACTTATATGATACACATTTGGAATACCGAGTTTGGAATTTCTGCTACTATTTGTTCTTGAGATATGCTGATGACAGACATACAGACAGACACACAGACCATTCTTTAAAAATATGATTTTCGTATTCAGAGGACCTCAGAAAATGTAAATATAACAAAAATTCACGTTCGAAAATTTGACCCTAAAACAATAAAAATGGAAAGTAATCAAATATCTAGAATATATTTCGAATTTATCCAATAGTATAAAATCAAAATCAAGAAACTCGAATAGACTCTAATTAAATATTTAATTCTGTGATGCATTAATGTAGTATTTATTTATTTATTTGAATATGGTACTACTGAGGTTTCATTTTAATAATTCCAGGGAATAAAATTCACTGTTCAACTTTCTCCATCAAAATATCGCAATGGCTGTTGTCACTATTAAATCAGCAGCCAAGGGTGGGGCTGTGGTTTATAATACATCCATGGGAATCTGGGGGCGAATGTGTCACATACACAGCCATTATCTTCAAAGTGTCACGGATTTGACCTCCGACTAAATGCATCTCGCATAAGGAAAAATAGGGAATAAAAAAATATAAAGTCGAAAGATGCATCAAAAAAGAAAAAGAGAAAAGGAATAAAAGTATCCCGAGATAAAAAGGGGTGAGTAACTTAAAGTGTGACATGGGACAGACTTCCTGCGCAGATTGTCATATTTTTTCTTTACTCTCCTGCCTTCATTTTAATCTATCTTTTCTCTTTTCCTAGCGCCTTTTGTATATAAATATAACGCAAAGGCGTGGTCCAATCCTAAATGTAGCAGTCCAGAAAAATCATTTTTCGCGCTTTTACCATCACCCCCTCCCATAACTTCTCTACCACCTTTGCTCTGATTTTCCAGTTTCTTTTATAAATAGTCTCGGATGTGGGTTCGGTATCTGGTGTGTAACGTTAAGGTATTTTGGGATATTGGTAGCGTATGTGAGCTTTTATAGATAGGTATCTGCTTTCAAGGCAATGAAGCAATATTAAATCAATGACTAAGGTTCTAGAAAACAAAATATTAGCCCAACATCTGTATGTGACAGTATCGAAAATATGCATCAGGCTAAAAGTAATACTATATCTCCAGGAAAAAAGAAAATGATTACTTTCTAAAAGCATCTATACAACCTTTGTACATGTACTTCTTATACATAGCTTACTAAAACCAAATTGGCATTTTGATCGGTTTAATTTTATCATTTTAGATTTACAATAATTAATTATATTTAAGTTACGGCCAATGTGTTTAATTGGTAATTATTGATAATAACCAGCGATTATTATTAATAACCAAATAAACCGGTTAAATTGAATAATTTATGAAAATTTATAATATCATTGACTGGTTGTTATTAATAATTACCAATGAAGTTTGATCAATATAATAATTTTCAATGCATTTAGCTAGAGCATACGTAATAATTTTCATTGCATAAGTTATTTTTCAACTGGACAATATCAATTGATTGTTGCGATCGATTATTGTCATTATTATTATTATTCTTTTAGGTAGTTGCAATTTTATGTTAATTTCGTTGTCAGTTTTTAGTGCATGCATTATTTTTAAAAACTTTCACAAATATTACTGAATTTGTAATCACAATGAAGGATGATTTAGACGTCACGAAATCATGTTTTTACGATCATTTAGACATGCTCAAATCGAAAAAAGAGAAAACCATCAGTTATTCGCAATAGAAGAGATTAATTAATTTATTGCGAAAGTTGAGGAAAGAAAACAGAAGACTTTTGTCGAAACATTATAAGCTTATCAATGAGTATCAAGATATACAGTCGGTAGTAAAACTATTAATGCACTAGCAATAATTCCTATTTAGAAAGATGAGCACTTAATACTGTTTTGTTAAGTAAATATTTGTCGAGTCATGATCTTAGTCTTATGCTGTTTATAAAAATGTAAGTTGATGATAAAAATTAGAGATCAAACAGAAAAAATAAATAAATAAATAAATAAATAAATAAAATCTGGCGTGAAACAGCCACACGACTTCCATTACCTACTATGACACGTATTATATGCATTTTTTGGAGCTATGATCAGAAGACATAAAATTGACCTAAAGAAGTAGTATGAACCTAAACTTTCTCCCGTAAGAGAAACTTTATACACATGTAAAGACATATAAAACGAAACTTACATATAGCGAGGTTTAAAAAAAAAAAAAAAAAAAAAAAAAAAAAAAAAATGGTAAAGTTTTTTTTTTTTTTTTAACACAAATTTCCGAGATTTAAAACTGAGCTATCTAAGCAGGGTGACTGTTAATTTTCCTCTAATAATTGCGTAATACATGAGAAAGGAATGGATTTATATAACAATTTTCAAGAAAATCGTTGGAGCCGTTTTTGAGATACAACTTTTTACCAGAACTCAACTATTGACCGGAAAACAATAATTACATACAAAAGGATATTTAAAAGTGAGTTAATATGGCGGGTTTCAAAAAATATCCGTATTTAAAGGAACGCGCTTGCGAGACCTGAAATTGAGCTATTTATACAGGACGCCTATCAATTTTCCTGAGCTAACCAACTATATCATTCGAAAGGACATCTAATAGAGTGTTTATGTAGCAAATTTGAATAAAATCATTAGAGCCGTTTTTGAGATACGGACTTACGATCCTACTTCCGGTTTCCGATGTCCCACTTCCGGTTTTTCAATTTTTACTAAAATTTGGAAAATTTATCTGTACACCAGACCTGTCTCAATTCTGAAGTTTTGTAGTTCTGTCTTTATTACTTTCGGAGATATAATAGCCAGAAGATTCCACACATACATACATACAGTCGGTAACAAAAGTGTCCGAACACTAGCAAAAATTCCTATATAAAAAAAGTACATTTAATACTGTTTTGTTAAATAAATCCTTGTCGAATCCTGTTCTTAGTCAGTCTAAGAACAGGATTCGACAAGGATTTATTTAGCAAAACTATCTTAAGCGTACATTTTTTTATATAGGAATTTTTGCTAGTGTTCTGACACTTTTGTTACCGACTGTACATACACACACACCAGGGTTGGCTTAATTTTGCCCGACCCGAAAAAACTCAAGAAAAAACCAAAGTTTTTTTTTTTTTCAAAATCCTTATTTAAAATTCCACTTTTATCTATAACTTACAATAAACATATAAATAAAAAACAAATATTATATACATTATTAGAACATCAGCAAAGAATTTTCAGAAATGTTGGAGGTTCTCAATCTGCTCTGTAGAAAAAAAATCCTAAAAAATCCCCCATGGAAAAAAATTATAATGATTATCATATTAAATAAAAAATTACGTATATAAAAGCAAAATAAGAGTTGTTTTTTAATACAAAGAGAACTGTAGGACTCAAGGAATGTAAAATATAAATTAAAATCAAATTAAAAAAAAAAATTCTGGAAACATTTTTAGTGCAACACTGTTACGTAATGTAGAGGGACAATAATTAAAAATATTTTATGAGAATCTAATGACCACAAAAAATTTAATAAAGCAACATTAAATAATTATTAAAATCCTGTTTTTTTTTGTTGTAAAGGGCAGACAAACAGAATTGTAGAATACTTAAAGAACAACTATTAATTATAAAAAGACTTTAGAAATTTTAAAATTAAATTTAAAAAGACTTTAGAAATGATTAAAATTTTGATTTTAATGAATAATAAATATTTATTTTTTAAAATTATCTTATGAATGATATACTTAATGTAAAAAAAAAAAAAAAAAAAAAAGGAAAAAAATATTCCTGAAAACTCTGATAAAACCCGAAAATATTCTGAAAAACCCAAAGAAAACCCTGATTAAACCCGATAAAATCCAAAAAACCCAGATAAAACCCGAAAAAACCCGGGTTTTTTCCAACCCTGATACACACACACTAACCAATTGCCAAAAACCAATTTTTTGGACTCAGGGGACCTTAAAAAGTGTAAATCAGGTGAAATCTCGATACCGAATTTTTTGGACCGAATGCAATACTTCCATTACCTACGGTAGTAGGGTAATGGAAGTAATAATATGAAAAATATGTATGTGTGCTTCAATATAAAATCAGTGAAATAAATTTGAAGTTTCAAGCTTTCAAGTCGACTTCATTATTGACATGCAATTATAAGCGTACAGTGAGTTTAACCCCTAAATGCCGAGTGTTGCCTTTCGCGAACATATCCAATTTTGCCTTCTAAAGTATTACTAGAATAATATTGAAGTTCTAATGCCTCGTGTTTGCCGATTGACTGCAAATTTCTTTTTAGCTGTAAACCACAGTTAAAATAAAGTATGATTTCTTAAAGCATTTTTCTTGTGATTTATTTATTAGAGGTAAGAATGATACATTTTTTAATTGGTTTAAAAAATATTCAGGCAATTATGGGTCAAGTTTATAGTATTTTACGAAGACCATGCAACAAAATTTATTCAAATAAGAGGGTAAAAAGCAAAAATAGCCGAGAAAGTGACTTTTCACTTATCAATGTGTTCAAAATGGAGCACCGTGCTAATAAAGTGGCAATGATAAAGAATTTGTTAATTAAATTATTGAAGGGACTTGTAGAATGCAAAATGAACTCAAAATTTATTATGGAAAGCCAAAAAATAGTCATTCACAAGGCTCAGTTAAAAGAGCAAAGTTAAGAATTGAAAAAATGTTATCCGCTTGGCTTGAAACAACAATATATATAACCAAGTTGTCTTAAGAAATAAAATTCCTTCAATTCATCAAAAATAGAGTACATCATTCTAAAATGAATCGTAATTCACATAAAGCTATATCTAGCTCTAAAGTGAAAATAGGTTTAAGAACTTACTAATAACAAATCAATAATAACCAATTAAGCTGGTTAAAGTGAATAACTTAGGAGAATTTATCCTATTTACCGGTTATTAATTATAATTACCAATAAAATACCAATTGATTGCTTATTATGGATGTAAACCCCCACATTTTTCGGGATGATCATGAAAACTTGTGGTCGGTATTTTTTATTCTTTTACATAGTTGGAATTTAATTTTAGTTTTGTTGTCATTATTATTCATTTAAGATTTTCCCAAACATTACTGCACTTGTAATTATAATTAATGATAATTTAGAATTTAGAAGTCATATTCATGAAGTCATGTTTTAACGATCATTAAGACACATTCAATTTGAAAAAATATACAACCATCAGTTATTCACAATACAATAGTAATAATTAATTTGTTGCAAAAGTTAAAGAAAGTTAAGAAAGGTTTTCTGTCGAAACACCATAAGCTTATCCACGATCATCAAAATATTATATTGTAAGAATTTGTAGTATTATTAAACTCATTGTCTCAAGGCAAATGAAAAAGATCCAACTCTTTATTATACTTTTATGGAGCATAATTTTCAAAAAGAAAAAAATATGAACTTCTCATTGCAATCGGCTATGGAGAGCGAAACAGAATTTTGAGAAAGGTTAAAATACAATATAAGAATACTGCAGTCAGTTGAGGTTGAGTGGGTTTCACGTCGCACTAGTGTTACACTATGGTCAATAATATTGAAATTGGAATGATAATGATATATTTCAACCTTTGTGAACATTGTCAATAAATAAATAAATAAATAATAAGGCGCCCTAATAAAAAAAAAAAAAAAAACTCGTTGTTAAAAGAATTAAAAGCAGTGAATCAAATTTGAGGTTCCAAGTTGCCTTAAATTACATGCAATCATAAGTGGGCGGAGAATTTAAGTTTAAAATGATTTATCAAGACCATTTAACAAAATTTATTAAATTAAGAGCGTTCAAAGCAGAAGAAGCCGAGAAACTTGCTTATCACTTATTGGTGTGTCCGCAATGGAGCACCATTTTTCTTGCAAAGTGATAATGGCGGAGAATTCGCTAACACTATGTTTGTGGTATGCGGGATGAAACCAAAATTGTTCATGAGAAGCCAAGTCAGTCACAAGACTCAGTTAAAAAAGCAAACCAAGTCATTGAAAAGTTGTTATCTAATTGGCTTGAAACAAACAATACAACCAAGTGGCCATAAGGAAGAAAATTATTTTAATTCATAAAAAATAAAGTACATCACTCTGGAATCACTCAGTCCATATGAAGCTATATTTGGCTGTAAAGCAAAAATAGACTTGAGAGCTACTTACCAAACGATATCTTCACAAGAATTAAAAGTGAAAAATGCCTTATTATATTAAGAAACCAGTTCAACAATAATGTCTAACATCGGATATCAATCCCAACTAAGAATGAGGTTGTAAGCACAATGATTAATGACAGTATGAAAGTGGAACTGGATTATTCCAGTGAAGTCTTGGAGATAATAATTGTTACAGGTTCAGTCAAGAACAGAAATGAAAATGATGGCCGAAACGAACAGGAATACTATAACACTGAAATAGAAAAGATTGACGTTGGAAAGAGAAAAAAATAAAAACAGTTCGTTGATGTTGAAATTTGAAGATTGTGAAGAAAACAAGGAAAGCGCTTTCCTTTTGCTTTAGATGAAGTTTCATAAAATATTCAAGGAGCTGGACATTCTGCTAAGCAGTCACTGTAAACAAGCGGGGAAAATGCTACGCCTTTCCAAATTATAATTTTTGACGTCGAATATTAAAAAAAAGGTTCAAACTGAGCGGGTTTAACATCGCATGCAGTAGGCAAATGGTTTGAAACCCTTAAGGATGGCCCTAATGCATGTCATAAAATTTTTGATCCTCCGCGGATACGCTGTTAAAAATTTCTGTAAATTTAATGTAAATATTTATCCAGAGTCTCTGTAAATTTACAGCAATTCTTAGTTAAAAGTGAATAATGGTGATTCCCAATCTTTATTCTGTATTGTTACCTAATTTTATCATTTAATTTTTTAATTAAAATTAAAAATGACTTTTTCTAGTGTAGAAAAAGCATTCTAAGTCCGAAATATGTTGTCACCAATAATTGATTAAATTAATATTAGTTATTAAAACGAACGTATAAAATAAGTTTTTCAGTATCTCCGTTTATTTTTCTCTGTAATTTTACGTAATACTTAAGATAATAGATTACACAGAGTTTTCTGTTGAAATTTTTAACAGTGTAGAATGATTCTCTCGCTTTGATAGCCCTTAGAGATATCAACGCGAATGCATTAGAAACCGTATATATAAGAACAAAGAACACCAGAGACAAATAAGGCTTATCCAGACTATAATAACAATTAGAACTTCTAGGAAAATGAAAATTTATGTAAACTTTGTTTAAGACAACTAAACACAAGGAACGATTTTGCTGTCTGCAAGGAAGCTTTTAATTCAGTGAATGAAATAATTCTAAAAGTATGCTCCCATTAAGATTCCAATTTAGGTGGTTAAGAATTGCAATTCCAAAAACAAATTCTACACAAGCCCTTGCAAATGTTAATAATAATAAATAAACACTTTGTATTGTAACTACAAGTACTACAGTAGTTCCTCATGCCAAAATGAATAATTTCAAAATAATAATAATAATAATAATAATAATAATAATGCATTTGTAATGTAATCCGTTTGCAGCAATAAACAATGAATGTTTCTCATAAATAACACTAATTTTTCCCGTATGTTATTAATCTCCAAAAATATAAATAATTTATAAATTTAAGCTTGCCGTTCATTTAATCCAATGTTATAAGTTTGATTTTAATTTACCAAAATGCGAAAAATGTGTTAAAGTTTTGATTTACATTAAATATATTGAATTAGCCTTTTCCCGTTTTTGTTAATTTTAAAAAATAAAATGTGTTATAGTTAACAACATGATCAAAATTTTAATACGCATGCTGTGTTGAACAATTTAATAAAAAAATAAAATGTCAGCTGTGACATAATAATGTGTAAACTATCTATGAATGTTTCTGCAGATATACGTTATTTCGCTATAAAACAAAATAATAATAATAATAATAAAAGGCATTGAATTCCTGGTTAAATTAAATAAAAGAATTTATTTTATTTTATCATTTTTTAAGAACAGTTTAGCCAAAATCAAAATTAACATCTGGAAAATGCAAATGATATACATAAAGAAACAGTTTTTGTGTTTATCTTAACAACACAAATCCGTTAAATTACGTATAATGTGGAACTTTGCTTTAATATATTATAATAAAGTAAATACAAAGAAATCAATCCATGCACTGTTTTAAATTCTGTACAATTTATACAATAGTAAATGTGTTGAGTAGTCTTGACGTACTTGTACTTGTGGAAATGAAATTAAAATTTGTGAAGTTGTCAAGATTTCAAAAATTATCACTCGTGATAGATATAATGAAATATATATTAAAAAAGTTAATTTTTTAGATCTTTTAGAACTGTAATTTTAAATTAAAATTATAAATTAAAATCAATATTTTATTTAATTCATAATTATTTTAACTATACTATGTCTACAATGACAAACTCAATATCATAACATACAGATATATAGTTATTACGTTAGAGTTGAAATTTTTTAATAAATTATGCTTAACCTTAAATAATCACTTTGACCAATCTTCATTGATAATTATTAGTATTAGTCGGTTAATGTTATTAAAGTGCAGTATTTATCACATTAAAAAAAAAAAAAAAAATGCGTGGTTATTATTAATAATAATAATCGAATACACTGTAAAAAATTTCCGGTACGTTCCTGAGAAATTTAGGGTGATTGGTCGCCCAATACTTACCAGTAATTATTATTTACAAACTTTGAATAAACACCATAAAATGCAATAAACTCGCAACAATTGTTTCGGGTCGAAAAAACACACGACCCTTCATCAGGCGAACAAAGTAAGCACGAGTGCTGCAGTCAAATCGTGCGTTGCCGCTTTGACTGCAGCACTCGTGCTTACTTTGTTCGCCTGATGAAGGGTCGTGTGTTTTTTCGACCCGAAACAATTGTTGCGAGTTTATTGCATTTTATGGTGTTTATTCAAAGTTTGTAAATAATAATTTTTACAACGCCAGTTTTGTGATGCTTCTTTATTAAACTTACCAGTAATGTTCTTTGAATTAAAATTATAAATATATCAATAGCCATCGAATATATCACAGAAAATAAAACTAAATTCTTGAATTCAGGAAAGTTTCAAGAACAGAAAACTTGTTATTCTCAGAAATCTGCTCCACACTTATAAAAACCAGGAAAGTATCCGATATATAAGAGCAAAGTTAACAAAATTCTTTACAGTGTACTTTAACCATAAGATATAGGTGAGATAGAAGATTAAATCTAAGAGCTTTCCCTTCAAAGATTTAGTACGAAAACCACTTGTCAGGCGGGATATTAAAACAATAGATGAATACTTTTCATACTTTTATCAGAATACATTTCTAATAATGAAAAGCAGCGTGGCAATCAAGTTAGATTAAACTTAGTTATTATAAATGTTTAAATTAAATTCTTCGTTCTAAATTATCATTGTTGTATCCCTATATATATATATATATTTTTTTTTTTTTTTTGGTAGTAATAACAAAATAACATAACTGTAGTGCTTATAATGTTAAGGTTCCACTTTTCTTTTTAAAAAAATTTCCCTTCTCTTCTCTCTTCTTTGATCACCATAGATATGACGAAATTTGTTTATAAAATTATTCATTACTTTTTTTTTTTTTTTAAGTCCGTTTTCACATTCTGAAAATACACAACCATTAAATTAGTACAAAAAAAAAAAAACTAGTTTTAAAAAATTTATTTATTTTACAGCTAAAAAAATTTTGAAAAAAATCAATGCATTTAGTTAATTTTTAGCATATTTAAACTCAAAATTGGAAGATCAAAATTTTGAAAAATCAATTTTTTTCTTTTTTTCTTAACAAGTACTAATTTAATGGTTTGGGAATTTCAGAATGTGAAACGGAATTAAAAAAAAAAAAATGCATTAAGTAATGAGTATTTATGTAAACGAATCACACCATCGAATAACATGTTGTTTGTCTTTCAGCAGAGACAGAGAGAGAGTCTCCTTACACGATAGCGAACGTTTAAGCACGTTTCATAGATGACCTTATCTGGGATTTAGTTAACTATTCTCTATGTATTAACACTGAAAAGATTACTGAGAGACTAAATATTGGTAATTTAACTGTTTTTTACCTTTTAACGAACTAGAATAGTACACCTTTGTCATAAATTCTGCTCTCTCTCTCTCTCTCTCTCATTTTTTTTTTTTTTTTCTGTTTTTAATGCCAACCGTGTTTTATCTCTAATTAAGACTTCATTAGAGAAAGATTCGTTTTTTTGACCGGCAAGGAGAGAGAGGCATAGGAAACGCTTACGGTTCATTTTGTTAAAACGTGGAGAACACATATATTCTGTTTCAAAATATATCCAAGTTTTTTAACAATCGTAATTTTCAAGAAAACGGTAAAAAGAGTGCCATTTTTTTTATTCAAGAAAATTATATAAAATAAAGTGTATGAACAATGTACTCATTTTTTATTTTGGGGATTTTTTTTTTTTTTTACTTGAAATCAAGAAAATTTAATTTTACAGAAAAACCAACAATGAGGTTTGTTATGACTGCATGTTGGTTTTCCAGTAGGTAAAAAATAATAATAATAATAATAATAATAATAATAATAATAATAATAATAAAAGATATGTGCTTTAAACATTAAAAGAGAATGTTATGAAAAGATTTTTTTTTCTTTTTTTTTTGTATAATATAACATTATACGTACAGTCCCTGGCCAAATTATTAGACGCATTATAGTTTTTTAATAATTACATGTTTTGCAGCTCAGAGAATGGTTTCCAAATGGATAAGCATTCTTTTTTATGCAAGATGGAGCTCCCTGCCACTCAGAACGGCGTGTTAAAGATTGTTTGGAAGTGCCAAAAATCCCTCTGTTGGATTGGCCGGGTAATAGCCCAGATATGAAACCTACTGAAAACGTGAGGTAGCTGATGACGAGAGAACTGGCTAAAGGTGTGATCATAAACAAAACGCAACTCTTCGAAAAGGTCATTCATGTGTGGAATCACCATCCTCAGATGCATAATTGAAGCTCTCATAGCGGCTAAAGGTGGCTCAACAAAATATTAACATTTAATTGCATTAATTTCAAATTTTTTCAAGAGTTAATAAATACATATTTTTTCTATAACTATGGTATTTTATTTGTGTTAAAAAACAGATAATAAGGTGGATAATCAAAAAAAAAATACATTGTATCTAGTAAAAACAATAAAGCTCTATAGTATCACCTGATAATTAAGGTTTTACATAGAATCTTACAGTGCGTCTAATAATATGGCCAGGGACTGTATAATACACAGTTATCAGATTCTTTATCCGAACTTTCACAAATATCACTTATTTCCGAATCCCTCTTAAATGCATTTATACTAAAATTAGAATCTGATTCATTTGTGATTTTGACTACATAATGTACACAATATTAAATATATATATATATATATTACCACAGAGCACAAAACCAAGTGCATTGAAAAGCCTAACTGAGCTAAGATTACAAAGTAAGTGTTAGAAATATTTATAAAATCTTTTTGTAAAAAATAGAACCGACTCCAAAAAAACCTACTTTTATTCAAACAACTAAAAATAAAAGAAAATTGGCATAAGATGCAACTGTAAATAGCGCTTAAAAGTATAAAATAATTTCCTTCGCCAAACAACCTAAACACTATACAATTAAACACAACTTTTGAAGTCGGCGCAAATTTGAATAAAATTAAATTCATTTTTAAATGTTTGTTTTTAGGACCGGTAGCTACAAATGCTGTTGTCTCGAATGGTTCATTTTCATGTTTCCTTTATTATTTTATCTCAGTATACAACTGGACCATTAGTAATATCTAAATAGAACAGTGAACATTTTTCGTAATTCGGCACTTATGTTTCTACGAAGTTACTAGAGTTTTCTTTGTAAACTTTGTATAACTTTGATAACTATCATCCTTGGCGGATTTTGGATTTGTCGATCAGAACGGAATGCAAAAATATACACACAAGATACATATTTTTATAATGTATATTGTACGAAGAATTGTTTCATTTTGTTGATTGTTATCTTAATATTCCTTATTAGAATAACCATGATTTCTTAAAGGAATTAAATATGTTTACCGATATAATTTGGCGATTTTTTTTTCACCAAGGACTCCAGATACCAGCAGCTCCACCAACTTTTGCAGTTTATGAAATCTTACTTGTTTATTTGAATCAAATTAGTTTTCGGCTGTGTTTTGCACATGCTAAAGGGAGATGTATATTTTGAATAGAATTTGATTTTTGTATTGAATAGAGGTATCAATTTTTATTTAATTTTGCGCCGACTTCAAAAGTTATGCTTAATTGTAGTGTTTAGGTTATTTGGCGAAGGAAATTATTTTATACTTTTAGGCGCAATTTATAGTTCCATTTTATGCCAATTTTCTTTTATTTTTAGTTGTTTGAATAGTAGGCCTTTTTGGAGTCGGTTCTATTTTTTCTTTTCAGTGAAAATTTATTCACATAGCAGAACGCCAGAAGAAGTTCGAAGGCGGTTTCACAAATTATAACCCACAAGAAAAATGACACAACTCAAAAAATGGTAATTTCGAGCTTATGTCACTGAGAAATATATGATATGCCCCCATTGCCAACAAAAAACGTTAAATCTCCATCTTGAAAATTATCCACTCGATAGACAGTTATGTCAGTTTTTTTCTAGTCAATGCCTTATCTTTAAGTTGATTTTTCTTAAATACTGCATTTTTAAGTTGTGTCACTTTTCTTTCCTTTATCGGATATGCCAAAAAACTATCTATTGAATGACCACAAATTAAATTAAAAAGGCTTTAGAAATGTAAAGAACGGATATGCTGTATTCGTAACCAAAAATTCGATTAGGCATGTATTGAATTTTGCAGTAAATATATGTCACCCACTACGCTGGAAGGTGTGCAGCGTAAAGTTCAAACAAAGATCAAAATATGCATTGCAAACTGACGGACAGAAGATTCAACATCAAAATAAAGGTGTTTTTTTGGTGGCGTGCTAACTCCGACGTGCCATCTCCGGACATAGTCAAAGTCCCTCTTTGTAAGGGATTAAAGTGTTGAAGGAATGTGTCTTAAAAGGATTATTTTATACTTGGCCCACTCCCTAAAGTCTATTGACCGGAAATGTAGCTAAGTTGAATTTTGGCGATAAATTTACTAGTTTTAAGTAATTTGAAAAATTCCCATTTGCACGAATAAAGTAAAAATACAAGAATAGTACGAGTTACATGCGTTCTCAGATTCATACACAGCTAGGTAGAAGTGTCCAGTGATTTTTTTTTTTTTTTGGTTTTTATGTGAGCGAAGCGAACATACGTGCGTGATAGTGATGGCTTCGAAAACGAGTTACATGCGTTCTCAGATTCATGCACAGCGAGGCAGGGGTGTCCAGTGATGTGTTTTTTTGTTTTCATGTGAGCGAAGCGAACATACGTGCGTGATACTGATTGCTGCAAAAACGAGTTACATGCGTTCTCAGATTCATGCACAGCGAGGCAGGGGTGTCCAGTGATGTTTTTTTTTTTTTTTTTTGGTTTTCATGTGAGCGAAGCGAACATACGTGCGTGATACTGGTTGCTGCAAAAACGAGTTACATGCGTTCTCAGATTCATGCACAGCGATCGTAGGGGTGTCCAGTGATGTTTTTTTTTGGTTTTCATGTGAGCGAAGCGAACATACGTGCGTGATACTGATTGCTGCAAAAACGAGTTACATGCGTTCTCAGATTCATGCACAGCGAGGCAGGGGTGTCCAGTGATGTTTTTTTTTTTTGGTTTTCATGTGAGCGAAGCGAACATACGTGCGTGATACTGATTGCTGCAAAATCGAGTTACGGGCGTTCTCAGATTCATGCACAGCGATCGTAGGGGTGGCCAGTGTTTATTTTTTCTTTTTCTTTTTACATCCGTGGTAGGGATTGCCGCGGAACAGACTTACAGGCGTTCTCAGATTATCAAGTCAAAAAGGACGAAATCCCCTGCAAGCCCGGTCTTGCAATTTCTGGTCGCGCAAATGGGAATTTTTCAACACTTTAACCCCTTACAAAGAGGGACTTTGACTATGTCCGGAGATGGCACGTCGGAGTTACCACGTAACCGTTTTTTTATTTGTTTACAATGTAGAAAAATGTAAACAAACATATGCCCATTTAAACATCCTGTTTTTAACATGTATGACTACAAGGTGTCTTTTCATGCTAAATGAATGATGCTGTACAACTTACAATGATGCTGTAATTTACCTTTTCTCTCGTACCTTGTACTGTTTTCGAGATAGAAACGTTAACTCCGCTATCTTTCTACAGTCGGTAACAAAAGTGTCCGAAAACTAGCAAAAATTCCTGTGTAAAAAAAGTACACTTCATACGGTTTTGTTAAATAAATCCTTATCGAATTCTGTTCTTACACTGAATAAGAACAAGATTCGACAAGGATTTATTTAACAAAACCGTATGAAGTGTATTTTTTTTACATAGGAATTTTTGTTAGTGTTCGGACACTTTTGTTACCGACTGTACAAGGTGGTACTGTAAGCAGTCACATCTTGTAGCGCCTGGCCACTTTACGATACTTACATATTACGTTTACGAGTGTAGAGGCAGCCGTTCAGTAGTTAGAGTGAGAACGGACTTTTGTGAATATACCCTGTAATTTATTTAGCTATTAATGAAATCATAATGAGACCTATTTAAGATCAATATCTTTACGACAACAAAATAAAGTATTAAAATTAAAGCATTTCTTACGAAGTTATAAGCTAACAAAACTCAACAGCAACAACAAAAAAACATGGTTTCAATTGAGAACCTCCCCTTTTATGAAGTCGGTTTAAAACGTCTATACGTTAATCGATGTGATCGCTTACAATAACCATACTTTGAATTTTACATAGCATAAATGTCACCAGCTACGCTACAACGCATGCAATGTCGTTGAAGTATGCAAAAAATAGGAAATTGTGGACAAACAAATGCATGTTTTTAGCATTAATGTCTACATGTCTTTTCGTACTAAATCGATGATATTCTGTAACTTTGTAATTCCTGTTTTTCCCCTATCTTGAGCCATTTTCGAGATAGGAACGCTAACTCCGCTGTTTTCAACCAGATGGCGCTGTATGCGGTTGAATCACGTAGTGCGTGACCACTTTACTATACCTTTATGCCACTTTTATGATTATAGCTGTAGCCGTTTAGCAGTTAAAAGAGCCGAGACTGACTTTTTTAGGCATCCTGTATTTTCTTTTGATCGTAAAGGTATTACAATGGGAGATATTTTAGACCAAGACTTTTACAACAAAATAAAAAGTATCAAAATTGGATCATCCGTACATAAGTTATGTGTAAATAAAAAAAAAAGAAAAAACATACGGTTTGAATTGAGAACCTCCTCCTTTTTGAAGTCGGTTGAAAATTAGATGGTGATGACAGTTTAAAATAGACTTACTATCTCAATTACATTTTTGCCGAAACGTCAGTGGAGGCCCTCTGTTGAGACTCAAAACGGTTTTGGGTTCCGTCTGTGTGTTTGTTTGTTTGTTTGTTTACCTGTTTGTCTTTCGATAGCGGCCGCAAAAATTGCGCTATTGACTTGAAATTTGGTACACATGTTCATGAACCCAACGGAATTAGCTGTATAGTTTTGGGTGTGTATTCCATTTGTAGTTCGTGCATAGGAACACGCCAAATTTTTCTTATCATAACGGCCTATGGGAAGAATTTGCATGTCTCGCGATAGCGGCCGCAAAAATCACGCTATTGACTTCCAATTTGGTACACATATTCATGAGCCCACCCTAACAGTACAAAATGTTCCAGAAACATAGCAATCATATAGCATTGGAACATTTGAAATATTTCACAAACGTTTCGAAATGTTTAGTTTGCTTTCAGATTAGTTTCAAAAACGTAGAAATGTCCGCGATCATAACAAAAAAAACAAAAAAAAAAAAAAAAAACGGATACGTAAGAGAAACGTTTCAATAACTTTTAACAGTTAGATCATCGAAAAGGGCGAATGTTTCAGAAAGGTATCAGAGAGTACACTTAAACGTGTTACGTTTTTGAAAGATTGTATGCTTTTTGCAACATAACTGAAACATTATGGGCAACGGAATTAGCTGTATTGTTTTAATTGTGTATTACATTTGCAGTTCGTGTACGGGGACGCGCCAAAGTTTTTCTTACCATTACGGTCTATGGGAAGAATTTGTAGGTACCGCGGTAGCCACCACAAACAAAAATCAAGCTATTGACTTGCAATTTTTGCCGAAACGTCAGTGGAGGCCCTTTGTTGAGACTGAAAAAGGTTTTGGGTTCCGTTCGTCTGTCACGCGATGGCGGCCGCTAAAATCACGCTATTTACTTGAAATTTGATACACATGTTCATGAGCCCCACGGAATCAGCTATGTAGTTTTAGGCGTGTATTCCATTAGTAGTTCGTGTACAGGGATATCCAGAGTTTTTCTTATCATTACAACCTATGGTAAGAATTTGTAGGTACTGCGATAGTCATCGCAAAAATCAAGCTATTGACTCGCAATTTTTGCCGAAAAATCAGTGGAGGCCCTCTGCTGAGACTCAAAAAGATTTTGGGTTTCGTCTGTCTTTCTGTCGCGCGATAGCGGCTGCAAAAATCACGCTATTGACTTGAAATTTGGTACACATGTTTATGAGTCCCACGGAATCAGCTGTATAGTTTTGGGCATATATTCCATTCGTAGTTCGTGTACAGGGACATGCCAAAGTTTTTTATCATTACGGCCAATGGGAAGAATTTGTATGTACCGCGATAGTGGCCGCAAAAGTCACACTGTTGACTTGCAATTTGGTACACATATTTATGAACCACACAGAATTTTAGCTGTATAGTTTTGGGTGTGTATTCATTTGTAGTTCGTGTACAGCGACACACCAAATTTCTCCCTATCATTACGGCCTATGGGCAGAATTTGTATGTACCGCAATAGCGGCCGCGAAATTCCTCCGATTGAATTGCAAATTAGCACACTTTCAGGCTGTGTAAGGAAATAGCTATATACTTTTTTATGCCTATATTTATTATGGATTTTGTACAAGGATACGCCAAAATTCTTATCATTACAGCATATGGGGTGAATTTCGTTTAAACGCATTTGGACATCATTGCTTTACTATAAAAATAAATGAAATTATCGTACATTACTGAGATTCGACTACGTAACGTAATCAGCCAAATTATGCTAAATTTCGAACAATTATTCATGAAAAATGTATAATAAGCTGAATAGTTTTTACTGGTGTATACAATGTTTATGGTTTGTTTACGGAGACACACAGAAGAATTTCAAGACATTCGAGCCTATGAACAAATTTTTATTTAAGCGCACTTTAATGCGGTTATGCTGCATTCAACATAATGGAATTAGCATACATTATAAAGATACTTAAAAGCCTGTTTACTCTAGAAAAAGGATATGTATAGAGTGAATAATTTATTTACGGGACCCTATAAAAAAATTCCAATGGCGTACTATAATCATCCTAATGATGTCAAATTAGGTTGAAATATTAATGAGTTTATAATTAAGTAAATAGGTGTTTTCTTTTTAGTGTATATAATTACTGTGGCTCCTTTTCTGGAATACATAAAAGAATTCGTATTATTACGGTCTATAGTCGGTATTTCTTAAAAGGTATTTTTTTTTTAATATTCTTACACCTTGTTAAATATAATGAAATTTTATTAGAATTTCAAAAGAATTTTTTTGAGTGGAGAAGTGTTGCATAGAATTCACAGAATTCGTAATTCATTTATAAGGTTACACAAAATAATTCCGGTATGTTATGTAATCATTTTGCATGAAATTTGGTACAAGTATTTATGAATTACAGGGAATTAATACGAGACAGTTATTAGGATATTTATGTAATCATTTTGCATGAAATTTGGTAGAAGTATTTATGAATTGCAGGAAATTAATACGAGACATTCAGTTATTAGGATATGTTATGTAATCATTTTGCATGAAATTTGGTACAAGTATTTATGAATTGCAGGGAATTAATACGAGACAATCCGTTATTAGGATATGTTATGTAATCATTTTGCATTAAATTTGGTACAAGTACTTATGAATTACAGGGAATTAGTACGAGACAATCAGTTATTAGAATATGTTATGTAATCATTTTGCATGAAATTTGGTACAAGTATTTATGAATTGCAGGAAATTAATACGAGACAATCCGTTATTAGGATATGTTATGTAATCATTTTGCATGAAATTTGGTACAAGTATTTATGAATTACAGGGAATTAATACGAGACAATAAGTTATTAGGAATACATATACAAAGCGGCAGCCCCCCTCAGAAACACTTCTGTTTATATAACAAATCAATCGAATCAATATATATATATATTATATAATATGGAATTAAAAAAAATATCTGTTGAATAATGTGTGATGGAAATAGGACGTTAAGTCTCCTGATCTGCAGATCCACTAGTAAATAATCTGTTACTTCCATATAGAGTGTAAAATAAAAATAAAAAAAATTTGGCGTATCTGAAATGGTTTGTTTTGAAATCTTATTAGTGCGTTACTTTGAACATTCCAGCCCGGAAATATCACGAATACGAGAAATAGAGAGCGAAACCACACCCCGTCATCTTCACGGGAGCGAGAAGGAAGGGGTTAAAAGGCAAAACATAATATAATTATCAGTATTTAGTCACTAAGAAATCTAGAGGCAATTTATAATAATAATTATTAAGAATTTAAAAAAAAATATACATAACTGAAAATTTCATGCTGAAAAATGTGTAATGTAACTAATAGACGATGAGAAAATGCAATAAATAAATAAATTAATTAATTAAAAAAAAAAAAACAACACCGTGACATTCGTAGGGATACTCGTAGGGCTTATGAAAATTACATTGTTTCTGTACAAGCGAATACTTTTTGCCAAAATTCACCAACAGTACTCAACAACGTCAGAGAGTTATCATACAGGATGTATAAAACGAGAAAAAATTGAAATTTTAAACTTAAAAATACAAAGAAAAATATAAACATGATGATAAAAATAACTTTCCTTGCAAAAATGTGTGCGAATCATAGACACTAAAATATATTTTAAAAGTGAAGTTGATTATTTAGTTTATAATAAAAATGGTAGTTTTTGAATAAAAAAATACTTTAATTAAAAGATGACTTAAAAATAATCTATTTTAAAAAAAACTTTTAAAACCCAAATTCTTAAGGTATCGTATCACATAAATCTTTTCGAAGCTAGAATAAATTTTAATTGAAAAAAAAAAAATTAATTTGAAAAAAAAAGTAACTTTTTTGTTTATTAACCAAAAAAATTGATGAAATTTGAAATGCAAATTGGTCTTGTGCAATACACGCTGTATGTTATATTTTTGTGAGAGAAATCGTGAGAGAAAATTAAAAAAAATAATTGAAAACTGCAATTTTTAATCCCACTTCAAAAACATGTGAATTAATGTGAAGCAGATTTTTTTTTCCTAACGGCTCCCATACAATCTCCTGCTGTTGCCACCAATTCCTACTTTAGTTAATTTTTAAAAATGTAATTGTCCGATCGATAAGCTGTTTAATCCATCGAATTCACAAAAATGTTTCCTTTCATTTGGTACCTTATTTGCAACGATACAACTGATATTTCTAATTTATTTTCTTCATTTAAAATAAATGTACGGTTTTTTTATTTATTTATTTATTTATTTTTTATTCTGTCGAAAAAAAAAAAAATTGGCAACAATTAAATTATGTTGAGATTCCCAAACATACCGTAGTGAATGACAGTAAGTACATAAGAATTTGGTGGGGAATTAAGAAATAATACTTCAAGGGAAAAGTTAAATTTCTAAAAATATATATAATTCTGAAAAGGCGTGTGTTACAGAAATAATATAATGCTGGAAAGTCTGTGTGCGGGCCTTCAACAGTCATTCACTTATTCTCTTCCATTTTTAAAATTAAAAATTATGACTTTTCCTATAGTTATTTTATTTGGTCAAAATAGGAATCTCAGCATCGGACGGTCAATTAAGTTAAAAGAAAATTTTTTTTAGTTCCGAGCGAAATTAAATGTTTTATGAAAACTAATGTCTAAAAGAATAAAGGCGTCTCAAGAAGCTATATTAAACACTCTTTATAGGATTAAGAATAGAAGAAATTCCGGTGAAGCAAAAATCGTATTAATGCAACTATAGAAGTTTACTTTAAACTAATTGTAATTACAGATACAAAATTTATTGAATGATTAACTACTTGAAATATTTTGTGATTATTTTGCTATTATTTATTAATAAGACATGTATCATCATATGTCAATATAGAAAATCAGATTACTAATCAATATGAAAAAATAGCGAAAAATTCTATAAGTTAAGTCAACAGATCGATTCTTGATTTGAAAAATTGTAATAAGTTTTTACAAAAAATCACAAATAGAGAGAAACTGTTATTATTATATATATATTTTTAATTTAATAATAATAATATAAATAGTATATTAAATAAAATGAATCATAGTATGTTTTACAATAAAGAATTTTTTTTTATTTTTTACAAATACGTTGACAAAAATATGTATAATGTTTCTCTAACGTGGATCAGTTACGATTAAAATTTGTCGAAACAATACGATAGTAACGTAAGTTACTATCTGATTGGTCAACCCAGATTAGCAGACACAAATTTATGCTTTGAACATTTTAGAAATTTCGGCTTACAAAAATTTTATCTAATACTCTTGAAACGTACATTTTCTTAAAGAAATTAAAAAAATATATTAACTTTTTTTTGTGTGTGTGTGTGTGCTGAAACATATGTTCAAACTCTCATATTTAGAAGTATATTTGGAAAATTTTAAACACAGTTAAGTCTGGTATTCATGGTCGACTATTCAACATTACTGTGGTGGTGCCATGTATTAATCGAGATCGAAATCATACTTTTAAGATTTCGAATATAAATTTTTGAATATCCTTCCCATATCCTTCCCCATCTGACTTCCGTAATCAAAGTTCTTTCCACCTATCTAAACAATTTTTAAAGTATATATATATATATATAAATTAATTGAATTAAATTAAAATTCCTCTCTCTCTCTCTCTCTCTCTCTCTCTTTTTTTTTCTTGTTATTTTGACGGACACAGGTATACTGATAGACTGAGGATAACACAAAGAATTTTCATACACCATTTTTTAAGTATCGGGTAATCATTTATTTACAATTTTTGCATTTATATCTCGAATAACATAATTTTTTGATCCGATACAGATGATTAATAATAATGTTTATATAAACATAAATATGGAGACATGAGTTAAAATAAGTGAATAAGTTTACATTAAAATAAATAAATAAGTTAATCTTGCCAGTCTCTCCCCCCTCCCCCCCCTCTCTTTCTTTCTCTCCTTTTTTTTTTTTTTTTTTTTTTTTTTTGTTGTTATTTTGACGGACACAGGTATACTGATAGACTGAGGATAACACAAAGAATTTTCATACACCATTTTTGAGGTATCGGGTAATAATTTATTTACAATTTTTACATTTATATCTCGAATAACATAATTTTTTGATCCGATACAGATGATTAATAATAATGTTTATATAAACATAAATATGGAGACATGAGTTAAAATAAGTGACTAAGTTAACATTCAAATAAATAAATAAGTTCAAACAAAAATCTTGCCAGTTGTCATCTGTGTCTCTATGTACATTATTGCCATTTAAATGAAATTTAAGTTTAAAAAGTTGGATGATTTATTACTAAGAAGGATGTTAGTTAAAGTTATATTAGAAGGATAATTTAATTTAATCAATTTAGGGAACATATTATAAGTAGAAAAAAATATTATACCATAAGTATAACAGAATAGTTGTAAATTATTACAGTTAAAATTATATAATTATTTAATAAATATAAGCAAGTTGGCTAGGTTGGCAAGTTAACTACATCCGCCTTAAGGGGTCCGGGTTTTTTGTAAGTAAATTTGATTGTTATGTAAAATATGATTACTATGAAAATATACACTGATGGAAAAAAAAATCCCAACACCAAGAAAAAATTATTGTACAGTAATGAAATTTCAGCAATACATTTGTCTAGGTAACATATTTAATTGATTAAAGTTTCAAGATCACAGGTAGAGCCATTGGCGAGAAGAGCCATTTCAGATGTGAAATGTTGGTACATTAGTAACCGATGTAACCGCCAGAATTTTGAATGCAAGCATGCAAACGTGCATGCATTGTGTCGTACAGGTGTCGGATATCAGTTTGTGGGATGGAGTTCCATGCCTGTTGCACTTGGGCGGTCAATGCAGGGACGGTTAATGCTGGTTGTGGATGACGCTGGAGTTGTCGTCCAATGATGTCCCATACGTGCTCGATTGGAGAAAGATCTGGTGATATAGCAGGCCAAGGCAACATGTCGACACTCTGTAGAGCATGTTGGGTTACAACAGCGGTATAAGGGCGAGCGTTATCCTGTTGGAAAACACCCCCTTGAATGCTGTTCATGAATGGCAGCACAACAGGTTGTATCACTAGACTGACGTACAAATTTGTAGTCAGGGTGCGTGGGCTAACCACGAGAGTGCTCCTGCTGTCATACGAAATTGCTCCCCAAACCATAACTCCAGGAGTAGGCCCTGTGTGTCTAGGCCGCAGACAGGTCGCTAGCAGGCGTTCACCTGGCCTCCTTCTAACCAACACACGGCTATCACTGCGACCAAGGCAGAACCGGCTTTCATCAGAAAATACAACAGATCTCCACTCCGTCCTCCAATGAGCTCTAGCTTGACACCACTCACGTCGCAAACGGCAGTGGTTTGGAGTCAGTGGAATGCACGCTACAGGGCGTCTGGCTCGGAGCTGTCCTTGAAGTAACCGATTTGTAACAGTTCGTTGTGTCACTGTGGTGCAACTTGCAGCTCGAATTTCAGCTGCAGACGCAGTACGATTAGCCACAGCCATACGCCGAACACGGCGGTCTTCCCTCTCAGTAGTGTCACGTGGCCGCCCGGAACCCGGTCTTCTTGAGGCAGTACCTTCCTTTGACCACTGCTGCCAACACTCATGCACAGTGGATACATTCCTGCCAAGTCTTTCTGCAATATCGCGGAAAGAAAACCCACCTTCTCGTAGCCCTACTACACGACCTCGTTCAAACTCAGTGAGTTGTTGATAATGGCTTCTTCGTCTTCTTAGAGGCATCCTTGACTAACATTAACCCACTACGTCAAATCTCAACTGTAAATAACGATCACGAACCTTACAGCGCTTATTTAAAGCAAACCTCATTTGCATGTTCATAGTGTCGCTACTAGCGCCACACTTATGCGCGTAGCTCGAAATTTGAATCGACGTCATCTTTCAGATGTATAAACACGCCTACCAAATGTCGTTTATCTAGCACAGCTCCTTCCTGGTGTTGGGATTTTTTTTTTTCCATCAGTGTAATTAACAAGAGTGTGAAAATTGTTGACATTAAAATTATTACGAAGAATAATATGATTTTTAGATTTATTAAAAGTACTTGATAATTGGATGGAGTCAGAGAAAATGATATTACAGTAAAACCTCTCTAAGTTGGACACCTACGGTTCCAAGAAAAAGTGTCCAACTTAGAGAGGTGTCCAACTTATAGGGGTTCTTACTTTTCTTGATTTAATTAAACTGTATCTATGCATGCTTTTTAACTTTTAATCACATCTACATATAATATAATTAAGTATCCACGACTTATATAAAAAAAATAATTGATTTGCCGATTTAAAATTTAAATTTAAATTGTTATGTTGTGGCCATTATAATACTTTCTTCTATAATTTTTTTATATAATAGCGCTACCTACCAGTTAACATGCAAGAAAATTTAATCAATATAGCTTCTCACAATAAAGATTTTGCACATGCATTTTGGTGCAATTTTATTCAATAGATGCTGAGATAGTCATGTGGAAAATCAGTGAATGTGAGTAAAAGTAGCACTACCTGTATGCTGATCTACACTTAAATTAAGCTGATATTCATTTTCATAACGGACATCTCACATATGAAGTTTGGTGAATTTATTCACTCTAGAAACTGAGATATAGTTTTCCGGTGAATAGGGAAACTGACGCATAGCAGCAACACCTGTCAGCGGATATGCATTCAGATTGAATCAGCATCGTTTTTCACAACAGATCTCTTTCATATTAAGTTGAGTGCAACTATATACGCAAGTTATACTTGGTAGGAAAAATAAAAGGGGTAAATGAAGAGGAACTCTACCAACCAAAATGTATTATCTAAAAGCTAATTTTTAAACAGTCTAAGTCAAAACATGCCTGTAAGATCTCTGTGGAATATTAAAAAAAAAAAAAAAAAAAAAAAAAAAATGTAAGGATAATTCATGCAATTCAATAAAAAGAAAGTTTCTTGCATTATCCACTAAATTACAGTAATTTGTGAATATTTCAACTTAAGAAAAGAAGTATTTTTTATAAGATAAGACAGAGGTAAATATATTGTGACAAGAAACATTTTTTTTAGACATTTACAGTTTTTTCTACATGGGATAAGTAAAATTTTTAAAATAAGAGTGAGAAAAGGGAAGATTTATTTCTTTTTTTTTTTCTGTCTCATCTGGTAAAAGTGACCAACTTAGGACAGTAGTTCACTGTCCAACTTCCAATTTAAAGGGGTGTCCAACTTATTTGGACATAATGTTAATCCTATGGATACATTCCGTTCCGAGAAAAAGCGTCCAACTTAGAGGGGTGTCCAACTTAGA
>OZ005649.1:359710618-359747618 GCA_963930645.1 Salticus scenicus | reverse complement strand
GGGGTGTCCAACATGAGAGGTTTCACTGTATTAAAATCATAAGTTATAGTAGTGTTGACTTAAAAAAAATTTTGAATAATATTTATTATTTAAGAGCTGTATTTTTAAATAAATGAATATTATAAAATTTGCTTGTCAAATTATAAATTTGTTTGAGTACATCAAATAGCATTAGTGTTGTATTACAACTAATAGTAATCATTATGAATTTAATGAAAGATTTGTGAAACTTAGGAACAGGGTTTAAACTGCCATTAGTTTTTTTAGCATTTTGCTAAAAGGTATCCTATTTTGCTAAAACAAGTCGGTCAGAATTTCGCTAAAAAGCTAAAAGTGGATATAAAATACCTCAATATAATAATTCAGATTTTTTTTTGGTAATATTTGCAGGCAAAAACTATGAAAGACTGAAATTTTTGGGGATCCTTATTTATATAGTAATTTGGATTTATTTTTAATTTTCAATGATTGAATTTAAATGCAAAAATATTTAAAAGTATGTTAGAATTCAGAATTTGCTTCATAGAAGCATTTTTAGCACTAGTATTTCACGATTATCCACCACTACACTTTACTTGATTTTTAAATTGCTTTTTCATTTTACACATACTAGCAGGCTACGCCCGCTTCGCTGGTCACTATTTTTAAATGAATCACAATAATTAATGAATTCTCAAAATTGCATTAATTTTTATCATGTGATAAAAAAAGAAAAATATATATATGATCAGGAAAAATGTCGCACCGGGTCCCCACTGCCTTCGGCAGCGTAGACCCGTGCACTGCGCGCACGTATTCCTTCACCATCCTTATGACTTCTCAAAATTCCATGTTATTACTCATAAACTTTCATTCTCAAGAAAAGGAATTAAAAAATATATCATTTAGCATCGGGTAAAAACTCCCACCGGGACGCCACTGCCTTCGGCAGCGCAGACTCATGCGCGCTGCGCGCGCACGTTTGAGGAAATACGTGCGCTGTACACGCATATTCCTTCTCAACTCAAACTTTTATTAAGAAAATAAAATTAAAAAAAAATCTTTTATCATCGGGTAAAAACTCGCACCGGGTCCCAAACCCATGCGCGCTGCGCGCCTATTCCTTCCCCACCGTTCCAGCCCCTCCTAATTAACTTGCATATACCAATTTTGAACGGTCTTACTCAATTAGCTGAGATGCAAAAGAAAACCTGATCAGGACACTTTAAATTGTAAATCAGGTGAAATCTCGAATTCCACTTTCGATAATGTAAAAGAACTTTAAAATATCTTTCGAATGATGTATTAGAAATAATTTAATCATAATTAGAATTTGAAATACTGAAATTTAAAAATATTACAGCGCCATCTGGTGGTAGAAATTTCTGTAATCTATTGTTCCATTCCAGATCAACAAAGCTTTCAAATGATGTATTACTCATGAAATTATTTTAATTAGTAGATGAGATACAAAAGAAAACCTAATCAGGACACCTCAAAACGTGTAAATCGGGTGAAATCTCAAATTCCATTTTCGATAATGTAAAAGTACTTTAAAATGTGTATCAACTAAAATAAGCTTTCAAATGATGTATTACTTATGAACTTTTCTTAATTAATAACTGAGATACAAAAAAAAAAACTGATTCAGGACACCTCAAAACGTGTAAATCTGGTGAAAACTTTCGATAATTTAAAAGAACTTTAAAATATCTTTCGAATGATGTATTACAAATAATTTAATCATAATTAGAAATTGAAATATTGAAATATTGAAATTTTAAAATATTACAGCGCCATCTGGCGGTACAAATTTCTGTATTCCACTGTTCGATTCCAAATCAAAAAAGCTTTCTAATGATGTATTACTTATGAAATTATTTTAATTAGTAGCTGAGATACAAAAGAAAACTGATTCAGGACACCTCAAAACGTGTAAATCTGGTGAAAACTTTCGATAATTTAAAAGAACTTTAAAATATCTTTCGAATGCTGTATTAAAAATAATTTAATCATAATTAGAAATTGAAATATTGAAATTTTAAAATATTACAGCGCCATCTGGCGGTACAAATTTCTGTATTCCACTGTTCGAAAAGCTTTCTAATGATGTATTACTTACGAAATTATTTTAATTAGTAGCTGAGATACAAAAGAAAACTAATTCAGGAGACCTCAAAACGTGTAAATCTGGTGAAAACTGTCGATAATATAAAAGAACTTTAAAATATCTTTCGAATGATGCATTAAAAATAATTTAATCATAATTAGAAATTGAAATATTGAAATTTGAATGTGTTACAGCGCCATCTGGCGGTAGAAATTTCTGTAATCCACTGTTCGATTCCAAATCAAAAAAGCTTTCTAATGATGTATTACTTATAAAATTATTTTAATTAGTAGCTGAGATACAAAAGAAAACCTAACAGGACACCTCAAAACGTGTAAATCGGGCGAAATCTCGAATTCCATTTTCGATAATGTAAAAGGACTTTAAAATGTGTATCAAGTCAACAAAGCTTTCAAATGATGTATTACTTATGAAATTTTTTTAAATAATTTCTGAGATATAAAACAAAACTGATTCAGGACACCTCAAAACGTGTAAATCTGGTGAAAACTTTCGATAATTTAAAGGAACTTTAAAATATCTTTCGAATGATGTATTCAAAATAATTTAATCATAATTAGAAATTGAAATAATGAAATATTGAAATTTTAAAATATTACAGCGCCATCTGGCGGTACAAATTTCTGTATTCACTGTTCGATTCCAAATCAAAAAAGCTTTCTAATGATGCATTACTTATGAAATTATTTTAATTAGTAGCTGAGATACAAAAGAAAACTAATTCAGGAGACCTCAAAACGTGTGAATCTGGTGAAAACTTTCGATAATTTAAAACAACTTTAAAACATCTATCGAATGATGTATTAAAAATAATTTAATTGGAATTTGAAATATCGAAATTTTAGCTGAGATACAAAAGAAAACCTACTCAGGATATTCTAAAACATGTAAATCACGTGAAATCTCTAATTCCATTATCTACGGTAGTTTTATTAATGGAAGTAAAAAGAAAAATAAATATCTTTTATTTCCCCAAAACCTATATATACCACGGTAGTCGGGTAATGGAAGTAAAAAGAAAAAGTATTTTTTAGTTCCTTCAAATGTATTTTGTTGCTATGGAAACTTCTATCGTCTATTGAAAGATGGATTACGTGTTAGAATAAAATTTATTTTGCAATTAAAATGTAACTGCTTTGTTTATTAATGAAAATTGATGAAATTTTAACTGCAGGTTGGTTTTGTGCTGAAAAGGTTGTATATTAAGTGTTGTGTACGAAAAAGAAATTTGAAGCACTTTGAAATTTGCAATTTTTAACCCCAGTTAAAGATCATGTGACATTAATGACTTGCACCTGTTTTGTTTCCGTTCGAGACAGCCGTTAAAATCGTCTGCTGAATGCTGATAGAATGCCTCTTTTTAAGCAATAAGGTTGGTTGGTTGGTTGTTGGGTTTTAAGGCCGATTGACTCCGTACGTGTCCTATTTAAGCAATAAGGATTTTTGGTCATTGTTCGATCGACATGGGTCAACATTTTAATTAATATCTCCGAAACTAATTAAGATTTTTAAATTCTGTTTCGAGGAAAACATCGGAAAGGCTCCAGAGCATCCGTATGTCAATTCTTGTGTTTCTGCGTTCAGTAGGGGCTGAACGTATAAAAGAACAAACAGACAGACAGACAGATAGACAGACAGACAGACAGACAAACCTTTCCATTTATTATTATAGAAGATGATATGAATACCTCTTTTTCTATTGATAAAATCAAAACATAGTTTCCCTGATTCATATTTTTAAAGTCACAAATATGGATGCTTGGTTAAAATCATCAATGAACAAAAGGAATAGAAAACAAAACTGAGGATAACAAAGCTAAGTAAAAGAAATCAATGGTATCCAAAGAATTAACTTTTGAAAAAGCTAAAATAGTGCTTGCCTATTTTCACTAAAATGCTAAAGTAATTTTTTTGCCAGGTCAAACCCTGCTTAGGAATAAGTATTAAATATGGATAACTAAAATTATTTCATAGAATTTAAGTAATTCATAAAAATTATGAATATATTGATATTTTATAATAGTATTATTAGCAGTTAATTAAAAGTATTATTGGAAAATGAAGTATTTACTAAGCGATAATGGTGAATGTTTATGTACAATGGCATAATTTTTTAGGGACTTGTAATAATAACAATAATAATAAGTAATAATAAACTATATATATATATATATATATGTGTGTGTGTGTCGAAAAAATATGTGAAATAATATCGAACTAACATTTAAATTAAATTACAATCACTTTTATGTGAGTGTTGTTGGTATTATCACGTATCTATTCTATGCTAAATTTTATAACGTTATTAAATTCTTCACTTTATATATATATAAACAGATTTGATTTATAAGGAGACAAACTGCATGAATTAAGATATAATGCACAGGAAAGTTTTAAAATCACCAATCTTTTCCTCTGATTAAAATAAGCATTTATTAAAAGGTATGGAATTTTTGTAAATAAACAAATATATATCATATAATAATTTGAGGTACATTAGTTTTAGAGAAAAGGCAAAATCTAGACAGAGAAAAAATTAATATCTCCCCCCCCCCCCCCAATAGAACGAGTATAGTTCAACTTTCACGAGTTGGCCCTTCGTCCCTCCTTCTTTTCGAAGAGTTTACTTTAAGGAAGGGGTGCACAAAGTGAAAAGAATGAATGGGTGGGGAAAAAAGAAGGTTGCCATGAAAATAACACATCAAGCCAATAATTTTTACTTTTCGCTAGCTGAAATTCGTTTTGCCTGTTAAAAGGAACATGTGTTAATATTTAAAAATTAATGACACATAAACTAAAAGGGGAAAAAAAAAAAAAAACACTTTTCAATAATGTCTGAAATTTCAATAAGCACTAATACCTTATTTGCATAAAAAAGTTTCCAGCAATAAATTTAAACAAGAAAAAAAAAAAAAAAAAAACGTGCTGTTTGCATGGATTATAAATTATTGTCTACGCATTTTATTTTGTATTTCAGGAAAAAAATAATTTTCTTTGAAAACATTTAAAAAATAAAATGAAAAAAGTTTTTACGCTGTACTTTTTTTTTTTTTTTTTTTTTTTTTTTTTAAGAAAAGAAAAACATTTTTAAAAATACTGAATCAATAAATGGGGAATTTTATAAAAATAAATTGAGCTGTACGCATAATTTACAGTATTATGTACAATAGCTCTCAGAATATTTGCATACACATCAGATATGAATATGAAAGATAATTTCTTACATTACTGTTAGAATGGCTTTTAATTTCTATGTATTTTGCCAAAAAGAAAAGAAAGAAAGAAAAAAAAAAATAAAATATATATATATATATATATATATATAATTACAGTAGTGCAGTTCTTTATTTAAATTTTAAATATTTTTCTTTCTTTCTTTTTTTTTTTTTTTCTTTTCACTTTTTTCCTAAGAGAAAGAAAGCAAGGAGAAAGAAAGGTAGTTTTATTTATGGTGCTAGGTCCAAATTAGGACATAAGGAAAGAAAGAAAGAAAAAAAAAAAAAATGAAGAAGAGAGAAAAAAAGACTGCAAACCGAAATTTTGAAATATCGTTTAGACAATCATAACAATCCTCATCGTATTAATAATTAGTTATAATGTAACAAATATTTTTTAATGATATAACATATTAGAAAGCCCAAAAGTTCTCCTAATTTGGAAATAAGTAAATAGGTAATGAACAGTATTTTCGCCAAAATGTCGCAAAACTCGTAAAGATAGCAAACCACCTCCCTTTTCACCCTCAACCGATTTCAAGGTAATAGAATCGTCGCTGTCTACGTCACGTTTGATTGCCAGGGGCCAACTCCTGACAGTCGCACTATATATAGTCATTTTCTGAATCCTTAAACTAGAAATATGGGTTTACGAGCTATGTGTATATGGCAAGTAAATAATCTGGATATATGAAATGATCAAAAATTTCTAGTCTATACTTTTCTAGAAACAATTTTATGAATATTATGAATCCTGTGTATTGAAAATATTTTTAGCAGAAACACAGTTTAGCTTCTAGATGTCAGCCCCAGAAATTTTTGTCAGTGTAGTACCACAACGCATTAATTTTTTAAATGAGTGTTATTAAGAACATTTATATTTAACCGTAATTGTATAATATGGTCCGTGTAAACATACTCTTCTCTAGAAGGATTACAGCATTTACAGGGGAAAAAAAAGTTTATAAAATTAAAAAATAACTATATAAACCATATCAGGTTTAATATTTGTTTTTAAACAATCTTTTAATTTAGGAAATTTATAATTTGATATTCCTACTGATGTGTTATGTCACATACTCAAATGTACTTTTGACTTTTTTTTTTTTTTTTTTAATATATATACATAAAAGTGAATAACATATACGTAGATAATGATGTTTAAGTTAACAATTTTCATATATATCGATGACCTTGTAGTACAGATGTTTGTTGTATTTATTATCCATTTTAAACAAACTTCATTACTAATTTATTCGACTATTATAAAAATAAATAAGTTACATCGGCCAAATACTGCACTTAATTTCTTGGGTATTTTTCTTCACAATTATAAGAACTCTCTATAGGTGGATTTTTAAGATTAAAAAAAAATTAATTTTCATTTTCGCACTCATTGTATACTGCTTTTTTTTTTTTTTTTTTAATGTTAATTGTAATTAATATAACATTTATCATATTTTATATTTGAATAAATATATAACTCCAATCATACTTTTAACGGCCCTCTTCACTTACTGTCGCCGGAAGCACGAGCCAATGTTATCCTATGGGGAAATTTTCTTTACAAATAACTTATTAACTAATACATATTTTTAAATTCTGTTTTCACATTCTGAAAATTCCCAATTGTTAAATTGACGGACCTTTTTCAAAAATGTATTTTTTAAATTTTTAATATTTTATTTTGAAATTGCAAAATGAAAAAAATTCACATATTGAAAATTCGTATTTTGCAGCTTCAAAATAAAATGTAAAAAAATTAAAAAAATATTTTTTTTACAAAAGGTCCGTCAATTTTACAGGTGGGAATTTTCAGAATGTGAAAACAGAATTTAAAAATATGTATTAGTTAATAAGTTATTTGTAAAGAAAATTTTCCCATAGAATAACATTAGCTTCGACTTCCGGCGGCGGTGAGTGAAGAGGGCTCTTAAGCAACTTGTACAAAATTTCTGTATGAATAGTAAAACCAAAATAATTGTTCCTATTTTTTAGCAATTTCTGATGCCATAAAAAATTCTATTCATTAAATTTCTGTATGACTTTTGTATAATTCTATCAATTTTATTTTCCGCCATAAGGTTAAATTTTAGCCCGTAATTACGTTTTAAAGAAATAATCTATGATTAGCACATTAAGTTGGTGAGCCTTGGTAACGTCCTTCATGAATGCATCTTTCCTACATCATCATGGAAAAGATTGGGCAAATGAATGAAATATATCGATGTAAATCCCACAGCAGTTCTGTTTGAATGATTAAAATTTTTGGTATACCATTTTTTCTTTAACGTCACTCCCTACTATATTTTTTAGAATCCTAGCTCAGGATTGCTAATCCTATTTTAAATCATGCTTGGTTAACAGTTCAACACACAGGAAACTCAGTAACTCCTTCTATATTGCATCAAAAGTTACACAAAACAAACAAAATAAACCAAATTTATAGTTTCCTTAAAATTTTTAATTTTCTTTTAAATTTTTTTTTATTTTTTTTTATTTTTTTTTATTTTTTTTTTCACACCATAGTATCGTTTATGGAGTTGAACAATATTTTTCCTTTGTCATGTATTTTGAAGGTCCAGGTGGAAGTGTAAGCATTTTTTCCATTGGTAAGTCAAGTGTCTATGTGTAATGTATTTAAAAAAAAAAAAAAAAAAAGAAATCCGTTTCTTCTTACTATAGAAAATATAGAGTGTTTCTGAAAATTAAGATTTAAAACATTTGTGAATAAGAGACTCGGTGACCATCTTTTCAGATTTTGCATACATTTCTAAGTGTGATTGTATGATTGTATGATTGTAGACTTTTGTGGTTCCTGTGTGCATGCGGGTACGAACCGTTTAAGTGCTAAGGGCCAAAAATTCATTTGGTTTAAATTAGTGAAGAGGAAAATAATTATGTCACTTAAAACTTTGAAATACACGTTTTATGCCATTTTCCACGATGATTACAAATATACTTACTAGGTGTATTTCTTTACGTCAAAAAGTTTAACTGAAACACTTTTTTGGGTCAAATTAGTGCAGGGGGAAAAAAAATGTTCCAAAAAATTTAAAATATGCGTTTTGTGTCATTTATGACGTAGATAGAGAAAAAGTTACTAAATTTTTTGAATGTCTAACCGTTGAGCCACATAAGGGTGAAAACAGTTTGGGGTTAAAATAGTGTAGAGCGAAATATATGAGAAGTTCCTCAGAATTTCAAAATATAGTATATGGTTTGGCTCTTTTTGTATGTCTTTCATCTGTCTATATCTGACGATAATTTTATGACAGCTCTAATTCAAAAATTAAGGCAGAGAACTTCATCTACATTTATCTGTAGTTGTCAATTGTAGTTCCATATAAATTAGTGCCGATACGATACTTTTGGTGAAAATTGCCCAACAGGTGGCGTTGCCATTTCTTTCTTTCTTTCTTTTTTTTTTTTTTTTTTTTAATAAGGCACTATAAGGCTAAATTTCGTATGAAAGTGTGTAATGTGAATTATTTTTAATGAATCATTGTTAAAATAAAAAAGAATTATTTATAAATAGGAATATTCAACAATGAAAAATGTTTTCTAATTGTAGGAGAATTTCTTCCCCACTTTAATACCTTTAAAATGAATGACTAAACCATAGATATGTGATCATTTAAAACAAAGCCATATTTTCCCACACTTAAAATAATAATAGTAATATTAATAAAATCTTTTCCTCAGATATTGTTTTTAGTGCACTAAATTGACATTATTTTCACATTTAATGTTACATTTTTCGAGAGGACAATCGTCTGCATTCATCGTGAAAAATAATTTTAACCTTAAAACACTAGCATTTACATTTAGTACATTAATACAAACCATGCGTTAGATTTACCCACTCCCTATTTAAAATATGTACTATATTTAAAAAATTAATTCTTATATATGAGCATACATTAATTTTATTTTCAAATTTGTTCGCACAGTTTAGAAGTTGCTTGAGCATTTCTTCTTTGTACGAGTAAAATTTATTCAGGTTAGATTTTACTAAAATAAATAAATAATAATTATAATAAATTATTTGGGTTGCATGAATTTATATAGAGAAATATAGAAGAAAGTTTTGCTCTGCTCGAACATATTAGTTTTTCACTGTATTTTAGCAAATAACAATAAATTTTACAATAAGCGCGGGGAAAAAAAAAAAAAACGTTTTAAAGACATTTTCTTTTCTTCTTCTCCTTCTTATTTTTTTTTAAAATATAACTAATTATTATTATAAATAATCTCTAAAAAAAGAGTTAAATTGAACACGTGTCATTTGTTAATTATATTAAAAACACTTTTTAAACACACGTAAAATTAAATTTTATTTAAAAGATGTTAAAAAAAATTATCCGAAGTTATTCGCTTTAATAGTAAAGCATCATCAGAGATTTTTATTATTCGTTTCCAATGAGCAGTTTTTAAATATTTTTTCTTTTTCTTTTCACAGTCAACAGTTAAGTCTTTTAATAACGTGAATATCAGCAAAGTCAATTTGAAGTGTGATATTTCAATAGTTCTAGCTTCTCTTATTTTTCTTAGCTCCTTGATCCAACCTTTCCCGGACTTCAAATTGACTTTTCTGATATTCACGTTATTAAAAGACTTAACTATTGACTGTGAAAAGAAAAAAAATATTTAAAAACTGCTCATTGGAAACGAATAATAAAAATCCCTGATGATGCTTTACTACTAAAGCGAAAAGCTTCAGATAAATTTTTTTAATATCTTTTAAATAAAATTTAATTTTACGTGTGTTTAAAGTGATTTTAATATAATTATTATTAATTAAAACAATTCTTCTTCTTCTTCTTTTTTAAGAATTACATTGATGTACCTTTAAATAAAAGCATCTCCGGAATACTACTTGAATAAAAGAAATAAAACTTTAATCTAAAGAAAAAAAAAAAATAATAATAATCATGGCTAGCATGGAGCAGAACGATGTCCAAGGCCGCAACTTTCTTATCTGAACTTTCTCTTCCTGGGACTCTTCCTCATCCCACAGCAGAGAAAAAGTCGGTTCGCTCTTTAACATCCCTGTTGATAGTCGCCACGGATGATGGATGCCTCCCGATAACGAAACTAAAAGGGCGGCTCCCAGATCCCCCCACCATATATTACCCCCTTTTGTCATCCTCTATTGGCCATGAGGTAACAAAAAGGCGGTCTGGGAGGAACAACAGCAGCATTTTAAAAAATCTAGAAGGATTTTGTTAAAAAATAAAACTACAAAAAAAAGTACAATCTGAGAAGGGGGCGCCATTGTTAAAAAAGCTGTCATGCAAATGAAGGCGTGGCCTCGTGACGTCGTTTGGAGGGGGGGGATATCTCTCATTGGAGTTGTCAGAATTTGATAGATCCGCTTCCCCGGCGTGGAATTAGTCATTAAACAACGTGGTTTAGAATCAAGAAGCAGCTGACTGACGGAGTGGCTCATGAATGGGTATTGTTTTAGAGTGTTTTGAAATCTTTAAACTGAGAGACATTTTTGATCGCAGATTTTTTGTATTGTGCCGTGAATATTGGACTTTTAGATACAACTGATTCTTAAATATTATGGACGTTGTTTTCCGAAAATAGAAGTTGGAACTTCAGTCTTAAAAGGTAAGACATTTGTATACTTTTATTAATGAAATGTTTGTGTAGTTTTTCCAACAAGTTAAATGAGTATTTCTGAAATCTACAATACATTCAGTTTTAATTTGTTAAAAATCATATTTTAGGGATGTTATATTATTTTAATTTTACTGTATGGCTAGATATACGCATTTCACACACTATGTTATTTTTTGAAAAAGTATTTATTTATAAATTATGACGCTTTTATTGAATCAATAGAGGTTTCAAATTAAATAAAGAATCTGTAAATAATATCTGTAAATAAATTGGCACGCTACTAATGCCGAGCGGTTGTGCTCTCGAAACTGGCAGACGGGAGGTGCCAGATTCTAAACCAGGTTGTACTTCTGGCTTAACTGTTCGGCGGTACGGACTTTTTTTTCCTCTCCGAAACCCCCATGAATACGGGCTAAGAACCATTAAAGACCCCCACACACAGGGACATAGACCATAAGGTCTATGCACAGGGCACTCCGTGGGATACACCCAGGTCTAGGACCTTTGTGTTGTAAATTGTCCTAAATATCTACAACCAGTACAATGGCATGTTTACTGAATAGTTTCAAAATAATAAAAATATTTTATGCATTTTTATTATGATTGGGCATAATAATAATAATAATAACGAATTATTTTGTTCTTTTATTATTAAATTTTATTATATTTTAATTATGTTTATTTATTTTCAATTCGTCTCAATAAATATGCAGATACTGTATTACATTAAAAAAAATCAAATTAAAATTCTGATAGTTAAAAGGTGAATGCATTACTCTTGAATTTAATTCTTAGTCATAATTGATCGTTCCGTAAAAAATAGATAAAGTTGTAACAACATAGTTTTACGAAATATTGTGCTCCTAATCTTTATACTAATTCCTAAAGAACACTTTGAAGTTCCTTTTATAAATACATATATTTTACTTAATCCTGATTAATTATTTTCATTGCAATCAATGCCGGTTTGTGGCAAATCTCATAATAAGTATTCGTCGCACAATATAACATTTCTTTACTAACGACGTTTTAAGATATTAGTATATATACTCCTGATTAGTATGCAATTGGCTATATGGTTACGGGTTGTCATTACATTTTCAATAAACATAATAAGGTATATCAGAGGCCCTCTACAAATTACATTTATAACCTATTTTATATACCACTACTCGTAGAGCTTGGATATAGTACTAGAATTTAAATCTTTTTTGTTGAACCCGAACAGCTTAAAATTCTATAGCTATCTATCAAAGCCAAGGCCGCAGCCAGAAAAAAATTTCGGAAGGGATGCAAACATAATACATGACATGTTAAGTGTTAATAATTATAAGATAAAAAACTTTTTATATGCCATGTCTTTAAATTTTCTGTTGAATAATAGTTATAGAACTGCATTAGCACTTTATCAATGCGTATACAATTTTTAAAGTGATAATGACTTCAATTTTTGTGAGATTGAATAATTTAACTTTTTACAATTTTTTCACGTTCACGTTTAATTAAATGTATTTATTTTTATGTCGAAAGAAAATAAACTCGTAAACTTTTTTTGGCAATAATTAAATTATAGCTAATATTTTAATGGCTTTCTTAAAGCTATTAGGAGGTCATTATTTTCATATTTTAATTAATCAAAAGAAAACTCATCAAAAATTCGAAAATCGTTCTTCGGAGTATTATGTTGTCATCGGGTTCTGGGCTATTGTGAAAGTTTCAAATATCTAGCTAGTAGGGGAGTTAGTTAAAAACCGATTGCAAAATTTGTACCAGACAAGCAAACAAACAAACAAGAATCGAAGTTAATAAAAACGTGGTTAAAAATAAAAAAAGAAATCTGTGCCCCTGAGGTAAAAGACACCATGTCCATTTTGTGAAAAGGGTTCAAAATGTCTTTGATGTGTTACAGTGAAATATATTTGTCATGAATAAAGAAAATGGACATTGTTTTATTTTTAACTGTCTTATCTCTTTTATACTAACTGTTCATTAGTGCTTAATGTCTTTATATAAAGCAAAAAATGCACGTAAACAACACGGTGATAACTCTTTTCACAAAATGGACATGGAGCCCTTTACCTCCGCGTTACAGGAATATACTTTAAAAAAAATTCGACAAATCTGCAAAATTTCGACACCCCTCCCCCTTTCCGCCTTGGCTACAGTCACTCTTTACCTAAACTCTTTACCTAAAATACTGTGAAAATGTAGAGCATTATTTGTGTGTTTAAAATCTCTATATCTTAAAAGCACCCCCAATAAAGCATATATTTTAAATAATTTTCATAGCACTTACTTAAAATAATATTTAAATGATTTTTTTAAATTATTATAATTGCGATATTTTATATTAACTATCAAAATAGCTATCAATATTAATTATATTATTACAAAAATGCATTTAAATGATACCTGTGTGTATCTTTTTTTTTTTTTTTTTTTTCTCCTCACTGAGTTGTTATGTTGCTTGGTTGAGGATGATTATATTAATTTTCAATATTCTAGCAGTATAAATGTATTTTATTATTAGGATTTGGTCACCATTCAGTATATCTGTACAGAGTTGGTAATATTTAAAAATGTAATATATGTGATTGATTTAATTTATATTAATTTTACTGACAAATATCAATAATTACAAAATAATCATTTATTTTCACCTAATAATATAAAAGTATATAATTGAATATAATCTAAATTCCTAAATATTATTAAAAAGTTTTGAGATAGGTAGATAGATAGATAGATATGAAAAAAAAAAAAAAAAAAAAAAAAAAAAAAAACTCAATCTTTTGTTGAATTTTTAGCCATAAAAATTAAAAAAACATTGAGTTGTTGACCTTCGCTATGAATAAAAATTTATTTCCCCCCATCCTCACTTTTCCAACTTTTTATTATTATTATTATTCAAATTTAAAAATCATGGAGAACATTTCAGTAGCATTATGTATTTATGTCATTTTCTTTCTTTCTTTCTTTTCTTTTCTTTCTTTATTTTTTAAATATTAAAAGAAAAGAAAAAGAAGAAGAAGAGAGAGAGAGAGGAGAGAAATTGTAGGAGAAAATAAATAAATTTAAAAAAATCCTTTTTTTTTTTTTTTTTTTTTTTTTTTTGTGTGTGTGTGTGTGTGTGTGTGTGTGTGTGAAATGAATTAAATTGCATTAGTAGATGTTTCTTTATTCTCAGTAAAATCATTTAATAATATGCAAAAAAAAAAAAAAAAAAAAATTGTAAACTGTAAAAAATTGTACAATGTAAAAAAAAAAAAAAAAAGCTGTTTAAAAGTGTACTGTTTTCTTTAATGTAATTCATGAACTATTCATACGTTTGTTTGTTCACTCATAAATATTCTATAAATTATTCTTATAAAATAAATTTTTATTAGGCATCAATTATTTAAAAAAAAAACTCAGTTTAATTTTTGTAATAATAATAATAACTTCAAACACATGTGATTGATTATAAAAACAAAAGAAGTTTTTTCACAATTATTACCATTATATACCCTTCAAAGCCTAATGCCTAATTTTTCAACAAATGAAAAGTTGCGTTTAATTATTTCGATCCAAAATAATTGTTACGTTATGTCATTATTATTATTTATTTTGCATGTATATTTTTTTTTATTTTAATTGATCCATAATTTTGAATAAAATTAAATGCAGCAATCCTTCCTTTACATATATATATATATATATATATAATTGTACCAAATATAAAATTATAAGGCTTAATGATTTTTTTTAAACGCTTCATTAAAAAAGAAGAAGAAATCATCAATTTTATTTTATTGTACTTCTTGACTATAATTAGCTGAGAAGTAGGGGTGAAAATTTCATGAGAATATAATCTAACACAGGCTTGCGATGCAATTTTTTTTCTTCAAGGTGATGTGTTTTTCTAGTGCATTTTTTAATGTTGATTAAGGAAAAATTATTCAAAAATTTCTATAACGTGCAGTTTACACAAAAAATGGGACTTTTTGAGCTTTAAGTTTCACCTTTCCAACTCCTATCTATGTTCCCGGAAAATATAGCTAATGTGAGTGAAGAACAAGGAGAGCTCTTCATCAAGACATAAAAGAAATGTATAGGAGTTTTTAGGAACGATGGAGTATTAACATGTTAGCTGATTATTGTTGAATGCTGAGTAGAGAATCATTCTCCGTAAGTCCCTCAAGCCGCTCACTAGAGAAAAAGATCTAAAAAGAGCTTTGATGCAAAAAAAAAAAAAAAAAAAAAAAAAAAGGTATTTAAATAATAGTGTGTGAATAATAGTAATTTTAATGTATTTTATACAAAAATAGTTTTAAATTTGTTATAGCATCTGAGTGAATTTTTCTTATATTCATCCTCACTTTCTGAAAGGATGAATGTCCCTTACGTAATAGTCAGAAAAGACAAGCATTTCTGAATTCAGTGTATCAAAATACATTGGAGACACCTAATGCAGTGATTTAAAAAAAAATAAAAAATCAAAGGAAAACAAATAAAATAAAATAAATAAAAAGTAGCATTTCACAGACCTGTGTAATTTTTGGGGAATATTTTACATTTATTTTTAATTTAAATTTTTTTTTTGTTATATTATATACTTTAAATCATTGAACTTATGGAGAAGAATCTCTAACAGGATCAAAAGAATAACAAGTAATTACTATTTATGTATAACCCTAAACTTATCTCTCTGTTCAAAATGAAAAAAAAAAAAAAAACCGTTACCGTTTTTCAATTTATCGTGTCTTTTCCGCTTTCTTGACTTATACCGTAAAAACTATTTCATAAAAACATAAATTTCGGCAGTTCTGTGCAGAAATACACACGATGTGTGATACACACGATGTGTGTGATACACACGATGAAACAAACCGTTTATATGTCAAAGCGGTATTTTAGGTAATGTTTAATGTTGAGAAAGTTCAAAAGGTTTAAGTTAACGAAGTTTTATAGACTCAAAAACTGCGAAAACTATTTACTAAAACCACGTCAGATTTTACTAAGATATATATCAGTTAATTAAAGTGTGCAGTATGTAGTTGTTTATTTATTTATTTATTTATTTATTTGACAAATTTGTATGGTTATTTTAATTTTTTTATGTTTTCAGTTTTATGCGATTTATGCATTTTTTTTTTTTTTTCTGACATTGTTCTTTGAGTTGTAATTTGAAGAATATGCAAATAAAATGCGTACAACATTTTATGCTATTTATTTATTTATTTATTTTACATTGAAAAAAAAAACTGACACGTTAATAATAATAATTTAAAAAAAAATGAAAAGTTGAACATGTATCTTTAAACAGACATCGTAGTAGCTTTAAAATTTTGATTTTGATTTACTTTTATTTAAATACTAGCAGGCTACGCCCGCTTCGCTGGTCACTATTTTTAAATGAATCACTGTAGTTAATGAATTCTCAAAATTGCATTAATTTTTATCATGCGAAAAAAAAAAAAAAAAAAAAAAAGAATAGAGAAAAAAAAATTATCGGAAAAAATATCGCACCGGGTCCCCACTACCTTCGGGAGTGCAGGTGATTGTGCCTTTCGAAAATATCCACAATCGATTTATTGGGCGTCAAAACCTAAGAACACTACTTTTCAGCGCTCTACCTCTTATTTATATATTTTTGCCCCCCCCCCCCTCCTTAGCGTCCATCCTAATAATTTTACAAATTCAGCAAAAGCCTAGCCAACTGTGTAAAATCACATGATCCAGATTCCAGAAATGTTTAAGAGCCACACTTTAACTGCTGGTGTCAACCCATCAATGCTACATGGCTTGAAGCCTTTAACAGCACTACAATGCAGTACACCAGCATGCCCTCTGTCGCGAGGAGCCGGCTGGGCTCGGCAAGCTGATCAACAAAAGACTATGTATATAAAAACTTGTCTCTCTCATCGCCCATTGTCGCGGGTATGATCTAAGCCTGGCGATGAATTCTGTAATTTTTTTTTTCTTTCGTTTTTCAATAAACGTCTCGAGATAGCCCACGTGGACTTCGGTCCTAGCATAGCTCAACACCGCTCTTCGAGCGGTGAGCCGGGGCTGCTCCCCTGTTCAATTTTACAAATTCGAAAATACTCGCAATCGATTTGTACGTAACAAAAACCACCATGCACTAATTTTGAGCGATCTAACTCTATTTTAATTTTATTTTTTGCCCCTCTGCAGCCACCCCCTTCTAATAACTTTAAAAATTCGAATATATCCGCACTCGATTTCTAAGTATCAGAAACCTCTACGTACCAATTTTGAACGACGTAACTCTTTATTTATTTATTTATTTATTTATTGCCCTTCTGCCCCCTTCCCGCCCCTCTTAATGATTTTATATTTTCGAAAATATCAGCAATCGATTTGTCGGTTTCAAAAACCTCTGTGTACCAATTTTGAACGGTCTAACTCTATTTTTATTTTTTGCCCCTACTCCCCCCCCCCTCGACCCTCCTAATAACTTTACACTTTCGAAAATATCCTCATTCGACTTGCAGTCCTCTAAAACCTATCTGTACCAATTCTGATTTTCTATTTCGGTATTTCTATTTTTTTGCTCCATAGCCCGCCCCATCTGGGACGAATTTCTGAAATCAAAAAAATTCGTTTTTATATATTTGTGAGAACTATATTTCAGAGCAAAAATATCAAAAATATCTTTTTTTTTCTGTTTGCGATATAAAGGGTTATTTCAAATCATTTTGTCCCCTCTCCCCCCTCTTGGTTGCTGAATTTCTAAAATTCCAGAAATTGGTGCTTAGGTTTTTGTATTAGCTATATATTAGAGCAAAAATCGATTTTTCGTTATCAAAAAACTCTATGTACCAATTTTAAACGATCTAACTCTATTTTTATTTTTTTTGCCCCTACGCCCCTCCCCCCTTTCTGACCCTCCTAATAACTTTACACTTTCAAAAATATCCTCATTCGACTTGCAAGCCTCTAAAACCTATTTGTACCAATTTTGAACGGTCTAACTGTATATCTATTTTTTTGCCCCATACCCCCCCCCCCCCTCTCCCCACCTGGGACGAATTTCTAAAATTAAAGAAATCAGTTTTTATGTATTTGTGGGAGCTATATTTTAGAGCAAAAATCTCACATATATCTTTTTTCTGTTTGCGATTTAAAGGATTATTTCAAATGATTTTGCCCCCTCTCTCCCCTTTTGGGGGCTGAATTTCTAAAATTCCAGAAATTGGTTTTTAGAGACAAATATTAGAACAAAAATTTTACGTTTTTTTTTTTTTTTTTTTTTTTTTTTTTGAGATATATAGGAGTATGTGAAAACACGTTTGGCACATGTGAAATCCCGTTTTGTCCCCTTTCCCCCCTTTGGGACAGAATTTCTAAATTTCAGAAATCGTTTTTTAGATATTTGCATTAGCTATATTTTAAAGCAAAAATTTTACGGGTATCTGTGCTTTTCTTTGAGATATGAAGGTTTTGTGAAATCACATTTTGCCCCCTACTACCCCTTGGGGGGGGGGGGCGAATTTCGCAAAATCGCTTCTTAGGGAGTACTTACACTATATGTTCTATAATCTGACCCAGTTTCGAGTCAGTGGCTCCAGTAGATTTTGCTCTGCATTGATCAATCAGTGAATGAGTAGAAGTACTCTTTTATACGTATAGATTAATTTGAATTAATCAATTGATCTTATGTGTTTTTTGTATTTTATTTTATTTTAGCGTCCAAAAACTAGTATGAATGCATATTTAGTTTAATTTTAAATTAACTTTTATCCTAGTCACTATAATCAAACACAAATAATTAAATGTCATTTACATTTCATTAACAGGTGTATATAGCGGGATTTTGCCACGGTTTGGAATTGCTGAAAATAGTCGTCAATCAAAATATATTTAAACGTTTGAATTATTCAGTATATATATTTTTTTAATTCATTTAAATACGTAACCAGCAGGCAAAGGCTGCTAAGTAAGCTGCCGCGGGGGTTAGTGAGCGAAGCGAGCAGGTGACAGCGTCCCCTAGTGTTTTAAATATTGCAGAGAATTTTATGATAGCTCCTGATCCAACTCAGATTTTGCTATAAAAATTTTAGAAATAATTTTATATTTATATATATTATATTGCATAAAAACATGTACAGATAAACCTTCCTAAGACGTCCTTCCACCGTGCTATAGAAAATGAGGCTCTTAGAGAGATGGCCATTTAATAAAGGTTGTTAGGAAAAAAATCTTTATTCATGCAGCAAATTTTGTAAATCAAGTGTTAAATTATCCAAATTTACATCATTTGTCACTGTAGATTTCTAAGAGTCTTTAATATTAGTTTGTTTGAGTTTTCAAAAAATTTCAGCAAATATTTTATTTTTCATGATTTATATATATATATATATATATATATATATATATATATATATATATCAAAACAAATTGATTAGTTTAGTCTTATTTCTAAATGGAAAAGGGATCTCTAATCAATTAATTTCCACTGAAGTTTCCATGTAGATAATTCTAATTTTAGCTTTTAATTTTTGATATCTTCTAGAATAAATACTTTGATTTTGCCATTTAAAGACACATTACCTATTTAAAGCCATTGCGTTTTAATAATGGTAAATAATTACTAGCTAAATAATTATGTGACATTAAAATAAATAAAATAAAAAAAATCCCTAGTTTAAATTTTGTCTTTAAGTAAACACATTCAAAAATATATGGTCTTATCTCTCACTCCTGTTCTCTATTCGCACATTACTATTAAGCACTTAAATATAATCTTTAGTTATATGGTAGACAATAGTCAGCTCAAGTTAAAATAATAATAATAATAATAATAAAATTATTTAACCTTGAAAAATGTTACCAAAAAGAGAAGTACACAATTGTACATGGGAAACTGGCAGTATAAGGAGGTGACTCTTGAATACAGATGGACTTTTAGAGAGCTTTCCTTGTACTTATTTATTTATTTTTTTTTCCTTGAAACAACTGACTCATAACTTATAATTACACATTTCAACTATTTTTTTTTTCTCGTGTATAATTAAGTAATTGAACTTTACTCGTAAATAATTAAATATTGAACTTTATAAAATTATTTTTAAACAAAGGATGAAGTTTAGATAACAAGCAATTCTAAACATATCGCATTACATAATTTATGGAATTTTCACTTTAAATAGTTAATGCAAAACAAAATACAAAGTGTTTTTTTTTTTCCCCTAAGATTTTAAATTTAATTAATTCTAAAATCATTTTTATAATGGAAGAATATTTATCCCGGAAAATTTCATCAAAGCACTAAAATGTCATATAGATTTATTGGTAATTGTATACGAATAAACACTTATTATAAAATATTATTTTGTAATGTATTTCGCAGTTCACAATTAGGATATAACCAAAGCATAATAATTTTTAACTAATACACTTTTATTCATTTTTTTCAGCATAGCTAAAACCTATCCTAACGTACCTATTATCTATTATTTAAAATTTTAATGTTTTTACATAAGTAGATGCGACTTATCAGAACTAATGATCTTAAACTGTACATTTTATAGATTTTTTTTAATGGCTTTATTATTATTATTATTATTATTATTATTATTATTATTATTATTATATTTGGATAAATTTTATTCAAAATCTTAAGATAAAAAAATCCCAAACATATTTCGTAGAAAGACTTTTTACTTCTAGCCATTTGTCGCCCAAAAAATCCAGATTTTCATTAAACTATTTTATAAAATCTCAAATCAGATACATTAATGAAAGAAATTTTTTCCAAAAGATATCTATCATTTTACTCCTAAGCATGAGGGTAAAAAAATAGTTTTATATCTTATTATGAAATTATGTGTGATCTATCACAAAAATCATCAAAAATTTCTGTCGATTTTACTACCTTTTATGGGTACCTTCACAAAAATCAACCGGGGAAAAAAGGTACTTTCACAAAAATCAACCTGGCAAAAAAAGTACCTTCACAAAAATCAACCTGGCAAAAAAGGTACCTTCACAAAAATCAACCTGGCAAAAAGTTACCTTCACAAAAATCATACAGCTAAAATCAGTACTTTCACAAAAATCTTAGTCATCCCAACAAAATCTGACATTTTAAATGGGCACATTATCAAAGAAAAGAAACTTATTTGTGCATTTCTGTTGACGCGATTCACGAAGCAAGAATCATGCAGAATGTTGGTTTTAATCTACACACAAGCATTTGCTACGGGCGAGAAATGGTGTAGCATAAGCTGTAAACAAAATTATCCTCGTGTTTATCGACACAGACACACTCTGGAGTTGTGGCCATAGTGTACTGTTTGCTGATTCGTCAGGTGGTTTGACGTTTTTATGACTGTATGGTGATGTGTCTATCCTTCCTGGTATAGTGCAGTGATACTAGCACAAATAAAAATAACTTCCACTTACACTTCTCTACTGAACTGTTTATTTCAGAGAGAAGTGGGTTTTGGTTCCTGTTCTGCTATAAGCCTCACACTAACTGCTGAGCGTTATTTTTCTTAGTTTGAACTCCCTCCCCCCCCCCCCCCCAAACAGACAAAAAGAGTGTGCTACAATTTTTCACAAAAATAAAACATAGTTAAAATTTTTCACAAAAATAGGTATCCTGGTTTTGGCCAGTTTGGTTGTTTCCAGTTTGAAATCCTGGATTGGCCCCTATTATTATTATTATTATTATTATTATTATTATATTTGGATAAATTTTATTCAAAATCTTAAGATCAAAGAGTTAAAAAAAAAAAAAAAAAAAAAAAATCGAAAACATATTTTGCAGAAAGACTTTTTACTTCTAGCTATTTGTCGCCCAAAAAATCCAGATTTTCATTAAACTATTTTATAAAATCTCAAATCAGATACATTAATGAAAGAAATTTTTTCTAAAAGATATCTGTCATTTTACTCCTAAGCATGAGGGTAAAAAAATAGTTTTATATCTTATTATGAAATTATGTGTGATCTATCACAAAAATCATCAAAAATTTCTGTTTTTTTTTTTTTTAAATCAATATTTAGTTTTATGACACAAAATAGCAGATCATGAAAAATAAATTTTCCAAGAACTTATTACATGAAACATAAACTTATTCAATCCTATTTGGTTTGTTGTTGTATTTAGAAATTGTTATATGTAATTTTGCATAGCACATACAATTTTTTATATATTTTTTGCATAATACTTATCGTCATTTAACCATCCGACTGGCGCAATATTTTCAGATTCAAGCGCAATGCCTAAAGAGCCCACCTTAATAATAATAATAATAATAATAATAAATAAATAAATAAATAAAATCTTAAAGTTTTTGCAAGGAAATGGCATGCTTTATTAAACAAATCGTCATTTTACATGTGTGCTATCTAGTCGAAAAATCAGCCATCTCCAAAAAATGAAATTTTTGGGAAAAGTTAATTTTTTTTGCCACAGTTAACCAAAATAAGATTGGAATCAAAATTCTTTAGAGTTATTAAAGCAATATGTTTGAAAACTCAAAATAAGGTGGCAAAGGGTTTAAAACTCAAAATAAGGTGCCATTAATCGGACTGTGTGATAAAATATAAGAAATATGTAACATGACCCAATAATCACCACAATACAGTACTAAATTTCAGGGAAAGAGAAAGCCGTGTGAGTGATACACAAGATTATTTTTGTTAAAAAGGTTTTCGTTCGGTAACTTTTTTTTTTATTATTATTATTATCACAAATCTATAATTCAACTATTCATTTTAAAGATATTGACGAGTTCTTTCGAAGGATACCTGTATTGAAATTTTACACCTCAGTTACACCTTAAGTTTTTTTTCCTAGTTTACTGCTTCTATGATCAATAATTCATATTAATTTTATAATCATACATTAAAAGTAACTCTCACTTTAGAAAACTTTGATTACAGTGCCACCATTTGAGCGATTGATCCTTAAACATTATCCTTTACAGGCATTTTCTAAAGGTAGTCAAATTGTGTTCAGAACATCCCAAAACGTGTAAATCCATCGAAAACTGGAGTTTGAAAATTTTCTCAAATCCAGTACTTTCTTCTTACTTATATTGAAGAATCTAATAATATCAAAAAGATACATTATGTTACACTGTTCTTTAGAATTATACTTTCTATAAAACTAATTCCGCTCACATAGTAACAAATTTTAAGTAACCGGTCCTGAAAGATTCTCATACTTCGATACAACATAAAAAAAAAGTAAAATTCTGCTTACATTCTTTGCAAACAGAATTTAATTTAGTACGATAGGCTTTATTTTAATCTACTCTTCCATGCAAAGGCATGCAGTAACTATATTTCCTTACCTAACATCGGTTACTATATTCATTACTTAAAATTACTTTAATATAACTTTAGCATAGAAGCCCCTTGGAGGTTTTATATTCTTGTTGTCATTTTGGCGATGAATTAAAAAAGGTATCGCAATTTCGTAAGTAAACTTCTTGGCGAGAAACAACCGAGTTTATTTCAGTGGCAAATTTCAAATTTCGATTATTTGTTGGTTGTATCCAGATGATAGAGCCAACAAACATTCAGAAGTAATCGTCAATACATATCCAGAAGAAATATTCAAAAAAATTCAGAAGTCATCATCAATACTTATCCACAAGATATCGCTAACAAATATTAAGAAGTCATTATCAAAATATATGATTTTCTCACTTATCAGTAAGTTTTGAAAAACGTAAAAGTTTTTAGAGATTTAACATAATAGTTTAAGATAGTTTAAGAAATTAAATGGTAAAATTGGATATTGGCGAGCATCTTGGCAAATTCAAGGTGTAATAAAATAAAAGGCGAAAACGCAAAATTCCTGTCTGAAAGAAATAGTCCTGCTGTACTAATAATAGTACTACTTTAATATTTATTGTATGATTTTTATGTTTTTAATCTTTTTATGCTTTTATTTACATTTTCCGATTACAGTTACGCTCATCACTGACTGACTGACTCTGTCACGCTTTATATATATATAGTTATATATATAAAGGCTAAGAGATTTCCTTGGACTCTGTCTGTGTGTGAACGATGGTTGCCTCCTAAATTTCATACTTTAGTTAATTTTAAAAAATCTAATTGTCCGATCGATAAGGTGTCTAATTTGACGGATTCAGAAAAATTTCCCCTCTCATTTGGTACATTATTTGTAACGAATTTTTAATTATTTTTTTTTAATTAATTAAAATATGAAAATATATAAATAGCTTTAAAATAGGCATTTAAATTTTTAGTTGTGTCCCCCCCCCCCTTTTTTTTTTAAAGGTAAAATGAAAATTACGTGAAAAAAAATATATATATATATTTTAAATATTAAATGACGTCATTATGACTTTAAAAATAATAATAATAATTTTAATTTTTAAAGGTAACGAAGAGACCAGAGACAATTCACAGGTAATGTAGTTTTTCAAGAGGTTCTTCATTAAAAACATTTTTTTTTAATCATTTCATACATATATATATATATTTATACCAGAAATAATTTTCATTCGCACAATATTAAAAGAAATTGAATTCTTAATAAATGTTTCGTGTACGTGTTTGTTATATTGGTCACTTTACAACAGGCGCTTTAGTCGCCCTACAACTAACTAGTCTGAGTATAAGAGTTTAAGTTTCTTTTTGAGCCTTAAAAAAATGCCTTAATTTTTTCTTATATTTTACAAAATTTTTATTATACATTCTTTTTCTATTTGAAATTCACCTCCTTTAAAACAATATTTTATTATTAATATTACTTAGCTCAGATTGTTTCAAATTTATCATAAATAAATTTGCTCAACTATATCGTTATCCGGTACCACCCTTTTAATTTCGGATTCTAAAATAATAGTGAAAAAACTTACTTTACTATTATTATTATATTAATTATTTATTTGTTTTTGTCATCTTAATAATTCTAAATACACATGCCAAGTACTTAAAAAAGTTCAATATTTTTAACAGTAAAGTCTTTTTTTTTTTTTAATAAGATATCACATATTTTGTTGTATCCAAACAAATGAACGGCAATATTCGTGCGATAATATTCACATCTACCCAATTAATTAGACATATGAAGTCTAAAGCTAACATATAATTTTTAACAAGTAATTCGGTTTCTGAAGTCTAAATAAACATCACATAATAATCACGTACTAAATCGACTTCTAATGTTTAAACAAACACCATGTAATTACTACTTCTTGATATGGAAGCTAAAAATAATATTAAAAAAAAAAATAAAAAAATAAAAAAATAAGCAAATAACTTCGTGATCCAAAATGAAACACTAATCAAAATGATTTCAATGTTTTATCAGACATGTCTACTTAGGTGACAAAAAAATTTCTGAACAAAAATTAATCGAACACAAAAGGGCTGTTGCCATTCTAAATAAACGAAAATAAAAGGTATATACTATTAAAAATGATAATATATAATATTTAACATTTAAATTTTTTTTTTATTATTATTATTTTAGTACGAAAGGACTATTTTTTTCAGCAGACAGCGATTCTGCGTTGTCGTCGTTTATTGTATTACACCTTCATTTTTTTTTCTTTCTTTCTTTAGATATAGAAAATATTTAAATCAGAAAATAAAAAGTTAACGTAGAGAATTAAATATAATGGTACTGGATACTTTAATTTAATTTATAGAGATGTCAATAATATAAGAAAAGCTACTTTAGCCATTTTCTTTCTAATAATAAACAGAACGGAAAACGGATAATATTTTACCTGGAGACATTTTGTATATTTAAGCCAATTAAAAATTTTTTTGTTTTTCCCTTCGTACATTAAGTTAAAAAACATTTAAAATAAATTTGGGAAAAATCGTGCTAAAGCAATGGAACAGTTTAAATATCTTGGCAAAATTTTAAATTTAGCAGAGAAGCTCGGACGTTTCTTGTTAAAATCTTGACATGCGATATTACGATAAATAATTTAATTCATCATCAAAATAGTATAAACTAGTATGTTGTGGCCACCACAAGACTTTCTTCTATATTTTCCTATACAAATTCACTCAATAACAATATTTAAAAAAGAAAAAAAAGATATTTTTCATTTTTTTTTTTTTTTTTTTTTTTTTTTTAAGTAAAAAAAATCGATAAACTTTGTTTTAAATTATCACAGATTTATAGTTCAACCATTCGTTTTAAAGGTATTGACGAGACCTTTCGAAAGATACCCATCTTGAAAATTTACCCTTCCCCTCCGGGGGGAAGAGATGCCCCCACATGCACAGAATTTTTTTCCTAGTTAACTGCTACTATTATCAATAATTCATATTAATTTTACAATCACAAAAAGAAAAAAAAAAACTTTGTTTTAAATTATCACAGATTTATAGTTCAATCATTCGTTTTAGAGGTATTGACGAGACCTTTCGAAAGATACCCATCTTGAAAATTTACCCCCCCCCCCGGAGGGGTTCTTCCCCCCAGGGGGAAAGCGATGCCCTCACATGCACAGAATTTTTTCCTAGTTAACTACTACTATTATCAATAATTCATGTTAATTTTACAATCACAAGTTAAAAATAACTCTCCTTATGTACATTTATACGAAAGTTTGTCCTATACTGCCATTTTAAAAATTTAGAAGAAATGCGATCACAGCACCACCTGTTGAGCGATTGATCCCCAAATCTAATCAGCGCCAGTTCATGTCAGGGTGCAACTAAATACCAAGTTTGGTTAAATTTCATTCATTGGTTCGTGAGACACAGTGTCCACAAAAATCGTGATACACACACACAGACAGACATTTTCTAAAAACTATCAATTCGTGTTCAGGACATCCCAAAACGTGTAAATGCATTGAAAAACGGAGGTCGAAAATTTTCACGAATTCAATACTTTCTCTATATTACGTATAGAAGAAAGTAAAAATTTAAAATCCATTACGAGGGTCCTCTATTAGCTGTAACTAAAAAAATTTAACAAATGAATATAGAATTCGTTGCTAAGGAACGCAATGCAGTTACCGTAAGCTTTTATATGAAAAAATAGAGAAAAAAAAAATGTCCTGTCGTCCTAAGTTTTTTTTTTTTTTTTTTTCCCTGCAGAATTTTATATCTATTACTTAAAAAGCAAAAATAGGCTTCGGATTATTTATTTTATTTTATTTTATTTTATTATTATTTACTTTTTTTTTTTTTTTTCAAAACATTAAGACGAGAGCATGTATTTTACCACATTTTTATAAACTCACTTTCTTGTTTGTTTGTCCAGTGCAAATCTTGCAATCGATTTTTAACTAACTTCCCGACTTGCTAGACATTTGAAACTTTTAGAATAGCTCAGAACACGATGACAATGCATTCTTTTAATACTTTTATTCGCCTAATAAATGTTTGAAAAAAATTCTATAATTGCTCTCTTTATTACGCATTTGGTTATTTTCTTTCAAGTTAATGGGATAATTCATGATTTTTTTTTTTTTTTTTGTTAATATTTATTAATACACAGAATTGCCCTGTTTATATGATTCAACAGAAAATTTAAAAAATGGTACATAAAAAGTTCTTCTTATCTTGTAATTATTTTCTCTACTGTCTTACCTAGTTTTTTCTGTGTATAGTTTTCATAGTTAGGATTCATGATGTTTTACAAGTGGCAGAGAGGTTATTTTTTGGAAGCTTGTAGAGAGAATGCAGTGGTTTCGATCTGTGGTCATTCTCGTGGGCCTAGCCGTTTTCTCCAAAACGAGCATAAATATGGGCTAGGATTTCTCGAAAAGATCCCTAAGGATATTTTTATATCCAGGCCTAGTACCAACGTGGTCAATCGGCCTGAACCCTACACCACACTTACACCAAGATGCACGCTTTACATATGTTTAGTTTTCAACAATTTCTATTATCTTATAGGGGTAAAAAAAATTTATCTCCATGTGTACCAATATTAATGAACATTATACAACCACAACAGTATGATCATTAATAATTAATGACTCAATTATGTATTAAAAATGTATACTATGCCCAGCAATGTGAAGAATTTGATCAAACAAAGTGTTGTTGCATTTGCTATTATATATACTGTTTATAGATTTAGAAAGAAAAAAAATTATTATTATTCCATTTATTAAAATTATTATTATTCCATTTATTAATTTAGAAAATTAAGAAATTTTAGCTTATATTAAATGAAATTTGTCTATATTTTATTTATTAAAATACCATATATTTTTTAGCCATTCTTACTTTTAAATTTTACTCGATTAAGAATGAATGATTAAATTATGCGTATGTTAGCAGGTCTATCCGGTGATGCTCGGGTTGAAGTAGTACTTATAAAAATTTTTAATTAGAGAAAGAACAAAGCCAAAAAGTGTGAGATGGAATATAAATTTAAAAAAAAAAAATCGTCGGGCTTTGTGAAATTGCGACGGAAATTTTTAAATAAATGGATTCCAAACTAAATCCAAATGGTTGATTAAATATATTGATGTATCTATGGAGCTTCTGTGTGAACAATAGCTTTAGTTTTTTTTCCGAAGGAACATAATCATAAAGATTTTTAAAATTCTTATACAGCAACATCCAGCCTATAATTGACCGTGAGAGAAATATATCGCTATTCCTCAGTATCTTCTCGTCTTCTAGCAGCTCTCATATGACGCTTAACAGGGTGTCTCGATTTTTAACCTATTAACGCCCGGCGTCCTCATTTGAGGACAGCTAATAAAAATAACGCGTATATCTTTTATAGTTTCATGGAAAGATTTGTGATTTTTAAAGATAGTTTATGGCATCCCTATAGAAGATTCCAGAGGTTTTGATGTAACCGATGCGGAGATATACCAACTTAAGTGAAGTTGAATAATAATATATATTTTGCAATACTTTACTTTCGAGGTCTTCGTCAATATATAATACTAAACTAATCTGTTATCTCGAATTTTCGTATCTGGAAGTTTTTTTGCTGAAACACCAAACGTCCTCAAATGAGGATAGATTTTAATTTTAAAACTAACAGACGAGCTTGTTTGAATAAAAAAAAAAAAAAAAAAAAAAATCTGGAATGACTCCACTCGACTTTCCGAACATTGAGTAATTAATGGTTCTGTGGATAAAGTAAAGTAAGAGGAGTAGTTAAATAAACAAAAGAGAGAAAATTTTAATAGGGAGTTTGAGTATTTTTCTTTATATAGTACGTGATGTTTAATTTAACGCTATTTTACCGAACACTTAAATCATAATAATAAAGAATATTTTGTTGAGTCCCTGCTAAAACCTAGAAATGCTAGATTCACCAAAATGCTTATAATTAGTGCAACAGTGATTTACAATATTTATATAAATTTTCAGCACCATCGGAAAAGGCATTTAGACGCTATCGTACTTTAAAGTTTGAGCCCATATGCCACAATGATAAAGAAATTTGCATTTTGTCACTGAAAAAGAACCATACGTGCTAGATTTTCTAAAGTTCATAAAGTTCGTGTGACGGTGATGCATAACATGTATCTAAAATTTTCAGTTCATTTGAATAAGGCGTTTAGTCGCTGTCGCACTTTAAATAATTTGAACCTGTTGGTCTTAATGAAATGATAAACAATTTTTATTTGTGTTCCTGTAAAACTCGTCACCAAAATCTATATAGTTTGTGTGATGGTGGCCTATAACTCGTATATAAATTTTCCACTCTAACGGATACGGCATTTACATGCTATAGCACTTTAAATAATTTTACCCCATAGGCCATAATGATACAGAATTATTTGTTGTGTCCCTGTAAAAACACTAGAAGTGCTAGATTCACCAAACTCTATGCTGTTCATGCAACTATTACCTATAATATGTGTATAAATTGTATGCTCAGTTTAATAAGGCGTTTAGACGCTATCGAACTTTTCAAAATTTGGCCTCATAGGCAATAATGATAAAGAATTTTTCTATGTGTCCCTGTAAAAAAACTATAAGTGCTAGATTCATCAAAATCAATAGGGTTCGTGCTACGGTGACTTGCAACATGCGTACTAACTTACAACTCATTCGAGCAAAGCATTTAGACGCAAGCGTGTTCACTCACTCACACACACATACATACACACATACATACAACATCATAAAAATAGTGAAAACGGACTCAGGGGATCTCACAACATATAGAAACACCAAAATCTCGAATTTGGATTTTTGACATGATTACAATACTTTCCTTACATATGTATGTTCGGAAAGTAAAAAAAAAAAAAAAAAAAAAATTCTCAGTAGCCCTCATTAGTTTAGATTCAAAATATTCATCAAAATATATTTAGCAAAATTAATTCGGGCGTTAACGGGTTCATTAATCCTGAATTTCTTCTTGAATAATTTCTTGCAGCTGTTATCGCTTTGTAATTTTCCATGTATTTCTGTTCTTTTTGTTGCAGAAGCCTTTACATAATAATGATGATTTTTTTTTTCTTTTGAGGCATTACAGTTTTTATTTATATAGAAATTCCAAAAGTGGGTTTAGCTATTTCTTTAATTGTTGAGTTTTAGGATAAAAGTTATTTAAATGTTTAAATTAAGGAGAAAAAAATCTCATCGAATAAAAAGAGAATAGCAATGTGATTTACTAAATGTGTTATTACAATAAAATTCAAATATAACAAACTGGGTTTTTTATGGGAACTTATATTAATAAACTGTAGATAAATAATCAATTTAAATAAAAGAAAAATTGTTTGCACTTTCCTCATTTTTCCCCGACATAAAAAGAAAAAAAATTATTTACACGTTGAATAATAAAATTAAAACAAAAATTATCGATACATTATATATATATATATATATATATATATATATATTTAAATATCTAATGACGTCGGTATTACCAGACACATGATTGATAAAGTTTTGTTTCAATTTCGTTATTCACGTGTAAATGGATATATTTCCTTTTAAGTCGGGAAAAAGAATGAACGGTTAAACTTTATTTAGCATCAGCTTGGTATTTCTTTTTAACAGTTTTAAAGTTAAAATGAACTTTTTATTTAATATTTTTTGAGTTAATTGTCTAAAAAGACGTTAAATCAACAAAAAAGACATTAGCTAGATTTTTTTCTGATTAATAAGTGTTTTAACTTTCGTAGCAATCGGTTGTACGATGTACTTAGTATAGCAAACTAAAAATTCTGACAGATTCACTGACAGACTTACAGTTTCATATATATATACATGAACTAGGGCAATTTTTCATATTTTATGAATACCGTACTGAAAATTTGACTAATATACTGCAAATCATACATAAAAAACATATTGTTTTCAAAGTCCAATTTTTAAAAATATGATACCACATGCTTTTTTCTGTAGGAGTTACTTTGACAGGCATATATCGAAATAATAACCTAGGAAGAAATCAGAAGAAATATATAACAGTGCCATTATCACCCATCTAGCACCCTGCTGTGGGGTTACAGAGGGTCAGAAATTAGGGGCTCTCATAAAGGCGTAGCGCTACTATTATGATGTTTGTTAAAAGGGGCAAAATATAGAGGGTAAAAAATGATTTATAAAACTCATACAAAGTACGTATTGTTGCACACACTAAATGCGTTACATTTTCTAGTAAAGTACGTAAAATGTTATTTTATCTCTATCTGTCTACACTTTGAAATTATCTACAATTTCTATGTGAAATAAGCAAGTTTTATCAAACACTGTTTTACTTTTAATGAGTAATGTATCATAAGCTGGTAATTAAGTATATTTATTTAGATATACTCTGATAATCTTTCCTTATTATTATATTGCTAGCTAAGTCATTATTAATTTAAAATTTAAAACATTTTTGGACAAATGGTACATTAGAAAGTTTATTTTGATGATAGACAGCATATGCACCCAAAACATTGTTAAAAATCTCTGTCTCAGAGAAAGTGAAAATTTGATCTTATAATCACGTTTAAAAAAAAAACTAAGTTTCCCTTCTTTAAAGAAAAATGATGTACCATAGTTTTAGAAAATATTAATTTAACAATGTAAACATTTTCTTGCTTTTCAAAACTGTTTATATGGCTGCATTACTTGCTTGAACTATTTTAAATGCTTAGAAATACCAATAGAGTAAAATTAAAAATCGCTTATATGCTGCACAATTTATACTCATAGAAAATATAAAATTTCACACTTACTGTCATATGCTATCCTTTCTAAAGCATGCCTTCATTGATAATATAACTAAAATGGGCTTATTTCAAATTATAGTTCTCATGAATAACACTTCTATAACCAAGTTATTTAAAAAAAAAAAAATCTTGAAAATAATTCAAGCAAATTAGTGTAAAATTTATTGATGAACTACTTTTAAAACGCATTTTTTTTTTCAGTTGAAGTTATTAAATAATAAAATATTATGAAGATATTATTATTTTTTTATTTATTTTTTATTTATTTATTTATTTATTTATTTATTTATTTATTATTTATTTATTTATTTATTTATTATTTTTTTTTTTCTGTTACCAGTCATATTTCTAAATACAACCATAAAGTTTTCTATATATAGTTTTTCAATGGCATTGTTTAGTTTTCAACTTAAAAAAAAATGTTCTTGGTATAAGGCAAAAATTTTATACTTTTATATATTCACATTTTTAAATTAGTTATTTTTCTTTTATTTTAGGTAAATGGTAATGACAGTATTTGGAATGCACGTGAATTTGTAAGAACCTTCTGCTTTTCCATATGTAATTATTTTATGTATGAAAGGAACACAAAAACGAAACAGAATCGCCTACAGAATCCCAGTTCAACCAATTGTCGTAGAATGATTTACCATTTCATTTTTTAATTTATACATAATCGTCATAAAAATATTACTTACCGTCATTTACGAAGTTGTGAGAACAATTAAAGAAAGCTGGAGTGGTGCGAGAGTGGGCAGGACTTCTTTTATCAAACCATGCTTGCTAGCCCTCAACAGGCCACGGCAGGCACACCATTCTCAGTCAAAGACATTCTCAATCTCACTGATCAAGCTGGATTTGATCAAGCATTAATGTATGCCCAAAGTCTTGAGAAGTTGTTTGATGATGGCATGGATTCCTTTTATCTAGGAACTGGTGGGGGAGGAATCGTGCCATCTGCTTCACCTACTCCGTCCTATGTATTTGGAGACTTTGTCAAAAATGGTTACCAGCAAAGCACACCGCTGACGTCACCACATGTACAGAGTTTATCTCACTTATGCCCACCATTTCCAAGTGGAAGTCCTGGTCTCATAACAAGTGGATACAGTACTGGCGGGAGTAGCGATTATGGGGACATGACAGTTTATAGTAACAACGTTCTGCGACAGAATGCTTGTTCTGAAGAAGAAGATAAAAGTAAGCTTAAATTTTTTTGACATATTTATTTATTTTTTTATTTTTTTATTACACACTGTTAAAAATAAGTTTAAACTTTTCACCAAAACGTCGTGCCAGTTTAGACTAATTTACCCAATATTTTAAAAAACCTGTTGCTGTTTAACTAGTGTTTTAGAAGTGTCTTACTACTAAAATGACACTTCTAAATAATTTAAATTTAGCACCAAAATTAAAATATATATATATTGATTGCAGCTAAAATGTATGAACTAGTGACATTTTTTGGTGAAAAATTTAACTTTAATTTTAACAGTATATGATTGAATTTCTGCAGCTTACAATCCAATTACAGTCGGCCAAAAAAAATGAAAGATAACATAGAAACGTTAGTTCGGTTGTTTTTTTTACCATGTGGCAATGTAAGCAATCTCAACTTATAGCGCATAGCCACCTTCATATACCTAGACACCATGTCTAAGACTATAGTCCATGTCTAGGGCTATATTTGTTCTCGAGTTAAAGTAGGTGAGTAGGAATTTAGCAGACACCCTGTATTCTACATTTAAAAATTTCGATATTTAAACAGCGTAAAAGAAATCTCAGTGCAATTAACCAACGTCACTATATGGTGTGTTTTTATTACCAATTTATATACCTTTTTTTTTTTTCTTTGGAAAATAAATCTTTGGCTGAAAATATCACATTCTCTGTAATTTCTATGTGATATTGTATGCATAATGAGGTTTGTGGCAGCCATCTCTTATTTATCTTCTTGCTGGGAATACTTTTATGTTTAAATACTTAACATATGAAATTCCAAAGCTTATTAGTAATATTCGCATTTTTTTTTTTTTTTTTTTTGTTCTAGTAGTCTCTTTCTAAGTAGTAGCAGTTTCGAAATAGATTCTTACAGAGTGAATTTTTTTCACTTAATTAACAGCTACTGCTCTAAATAAAAATAAAAGCAAATTGCTATAAATTATTCACGTGGCTAGTGTTTAAAGATGAGAAAACTAAAAAAAAATTAAAAGCCAGCCGTAAATGTTTCATTCGCTTTCCTCTTCTATGTCAGTAGTACTTTAGAACATCACAGCAGTTTGCTATGAACAAAAATTTCAAATGTTAAATTTCCAGCAGACATATCAAAACACACACAATAAAGAAGATGAATAATTTCTGTCACAATGTCACAACATCTTGTACTTTTTGATAAATACTTACTTCAAGAGAAATGCGCAAAAAATAAGCCGACAACCTTTTTCTAAAGCGCATTTTGAAAGCATCATTTTGAACTATGATGCATAAATTTCAGCTAAAACACTCTTCTATCTTCGGTGTTATGCAAATCATATGCCTAAATCACTGACGTGTTTAACATTGGTAATCCGAGATGTATTCAAAATGAGCAGTGTCAATGCGTAAAATATTGATACATTGAAACGGTACCATTCGACAACAAATATAGTTATTTTGGCAATAAAAGCCTTAATCATTTTAATTATTAAAAAACCTGTGATAAAAATGTGCTTTAACCCGCTGCTTGGCGACTTTTCCAAAAATCGTCAATTTGGCAAAGTGAGGTTGCCACATTTCGTAGATCAATAGTTCAACGACTGAAAAACATAAAGATTGCCAAGTTTGGCATCTTTATTGCCAATTGTAAACAAGACGCCATCCAGTGGGCTAAAGCCCACTCCACCTAAACCTGCAATGTTTTTTCGGCGAATTCCTGTAAGAAATGGTTAATATGAAAAATGATACATCTAAGATTTTTTAAATTTTTAAGCGCAAGATAATTATCTTATTTATTTATTTTAATTACAGAATTTTCCTTCTCTTTACAAAATCAAACATTTTACACTACAGACATTTAAAATTAAAATTTCTTGTTCTTTTTCTTTTCTTTTTTTCCTATTATTTTTTATTTATTTATTCAATTTTTGTTAAATTGCAAAAGAAAAAATAATACTTATTTTAATACTAATTACTATACTTTTAAAGTACTAATTAAATGTTGTTACTATGAGTATTTATTTTTATAATTAAAAATCACAGGAAAACCTAAATATGTGACTATTCATTAATCTAAAATTTTTTTCAAGTTCTTCGTTCCCAATATATTCCCTTTTAACTGTTTTTTTTTTTTAAATCTTTACATGAAGAAAAATGTTTTTAGTCTGCATATTCATTATCAGATTACCAAAATGAAAGGTTTTATCTCGTTTTCTCCATTCCTTTCATTAACCTCTGTGTAAACATTCGTTAATCTTGAAATTAATTTAGAATCGTACGAGAGTAATCATTCAAGGTCACTTTTCTATCTAGCGATTTATAACTGGGAATTTTATTAGGAACTATTTTTCGTCTTGACAGATAATCTCAGCAGTTTACATGATCAAACTTTTATCAAGTTCGATGTCATTTGTTTGCTGCATGGGATGGTATCAGATGGAAGATCAGAAAGTTTTTTCATTTAGTTTTTCATCTTTTTTAACACGAGTTACATAATGAGAGAGAACTTGCAAAAATATTCTTTATGAGAGAGATTGTAACTTTATGAGATATTGTATTCTTTATGAGAGTAAAAATATTCTTAATGAAAGAGAACTTGTAAAACCCTCTCTCCCTCTCTCTTTATTTATTTATTTATTTATTTAATTTAATTTTTTTTTTTTTTTTTTTTTTTTTTTCATCCAAGAACATTAAATTTTTATTCAGCCATTTCTGTTCATTAGTGGTGAAAAGAGTCGGTATTAGTAGCCATTGAATGTGTTTAGCATTTAAAACAGCATATCGCTATAACCTCTTTACAAATTGCATAAAACTATTTGAAAAGAAAAAAAAAACTACCTTTTCCCTTTTATTAAATAATATTAAAACCTATATAGATATAAGGCAACATTTATATGTATGTTCATTATAGACTAAAAAATACTGGAGCGATTTCCCTGCGTCTTTTTTCAAAATAATCCGCATTGTCCGTAAAAAGTTTAAAGCTATTCAAATCCTCGACCTGAACTGCAGAAAGGACGTTGGGGCCTAAATGATTTTCTGAACGGATTCTTTCAAGCTAACATTTTGTTTCTTACATCACCTGTACCTGTCTTTCATTGTACAGCCAGAATAGAATGCATTTCAATTATTACTTTTTAAAAAATATTCCCAAATATTTTGTTTCTTCTTTAGTATTTTACTAGTTCCCTTTTCGCTTTCAGAGCAAAACTTTTGCTGAAATATATGACGCATAACATGTATTTTACCCGTCCATTGTGTCAGAATAATTCTTCAAGAATTTTTCTAAATATTTAATAAAACGTCTGAAATCGAATGCATTTGTTGTGGTTTTGTAAATTGAGCAGACTTATTACACTAGGGTCTCAGACCTACAGGTTTAATGCCCTCTGTGGGGGCCTTTTTAAGGGGTACTATTCGACCTTTACGTGAGTTTTTGAGAAAACCACGGAGAACTCCGAACGACCAGGTCGAGTAACTGGCCTGATATTGAACCTGGCACTTCTCGTCTACCAACTTTGAGCACTCGGTCACTGGCGGGGGCCTGAATGTATTGGTCATTTATAGAAAGATAGTATGTATTCGAATCGTATATCTTTACATTCGCAAACATTTCTGGCAAAAACAAAACACAAATTATTCTATACTAAAAAAAATTTATTTTAGAACTTATTATTTGGGAACTCCAGAATTGCCAAAACAGAATAATAAAGAGCACGGGCTTCGTTGCT
>OZ005649.1:359676418-359710418 GCA_963930645.1 Salticus scenicus | reverse complement strand
GTTAACGGGACAAATATTCGCTAGATTGCAGCAGTTTGACGGCCTGAGTGAAAAGAACAATATTTATAAACGCGGAAGTCCTAATTCAACATACATACACACTCACATGCACAAAAAAAAAAAAAAAAAAAAAGAGGAAAATGGAATTATTGATACTAACATTAAGGTGACAAGGAATGATAAAAATTGTCAAAATCAATGCGATTAAAAATATCCAGATAGTTATTATAAAATGTATTAATTCATTAAAAATATTAATTCATAAAAGAAAAAGAAATCCATTAAAAATTTCAAATTTTACACTTCTTTTCTGTTTGTTTGTAACGGACTCTGTAATTGAGATATAAAAAAATAAATGCACTGATGTGCTCAGTTACATATACAAGAAATGCATAGTAAACTAGTATGTTGTGGCCACCACAAGACTTTCTTCTATATTTACCTATACATATTCAATCAGACACAATATTTAAAAAAAAAAAAAAAGTACGATTTTTTTTTTTTTTTTTTTTTTGTTAAAAGTAAAAAAAATCGATAACTTTGTTTTAAATTATCACAGATTTATAGTTCAACCATTCGTTTTAAAGGTATTGACGAGACATTTCGAAAGATACCCATCTTGAAAATTTATCCCCCCCGGGGGGGGGGGTACTTCCCCCCCAGGGGGGGAAGCGATGCCCCCCATGCAGAAAATTTTTTTCCTAGTTACATACTACTATTATCAATAATTCATATTAATTTTACAATCACAAGTTTAAAACAACTCTTATTATGCACACTTATACGAATTTTTGTCCTATGCTGCCATGTTAAAAATTTAGATAAAATGCTATCACAGCGCCACCTGTTGAGCTATTGATCCCCAAAAATAATCAGCACCAGTTAATGTCGGGGACAAACTAAATACCAAAATTGGTTAAATTTCGTTAAAAAAAAAAAAAAAAAAAAAAAAAAAAAAAAAAAAAAAAAAATTGCGATTTTTTTTCTAAGTTTTGTTTTGTTAAAACTAAAAAAAATCGATAACTTTGGTTTAAATTATCACAGATTTATCGTTCAACCATTCGTTTTAAAGGTATTGACGAGATCTTTCGAAAGATTCCCATCTTGAAACTTTGCCCCCCCGGGTGGGAACTTACCCCCCCCGGTGGGGGGGGGAACCGATGCCCCCACATGCACAAAAATTTTTTCCCAGTTAACTATTACTATTATCAACGAGACCTTTCGAAAGATACCCATCTTGAAAATTTACTTCCCCGGGGGGGTACTTCCCCCCCAGGGGGGGAACCGATGCCCCCACATGCACAAAATTTTTTTCCTAGCTAACTACTACTATTATCAATAATTCATATAAATTTTACAATCACAAGTGTAAAATAACTCTCTTTATGCCCATTTATACGGAATTTTGTCCTATGCTGCCATGTTAAAAATTTGCATAAAATGCGATCACAACGCCACCTATTGAGCGATTGATCCCAAAATCTAATCAGCACCAGTTTATGTCAGGGTGCAACTAAATACCAAGTTTGGTTAAATTTCATTCATTGGTTCGTGAGATACAGCGTCCACAAGAAAATGATACAGACAGACAGACAGACAGACATTTTCTAAAAACTATTAATTCGTGTTCTCCACATCCCAAAACATGTAAATCCATCAAAAAGTGGACTTCGAAAATTTTCGCGAATCCAATACTTTCTCTATATTACATATAGAAGAAAGTAAAAATAAAAGAGAGAGATTAAAAATAATTTAGAATTTGCATGGACCATTTTGAAATTTGGTATTGTTTTGTACTATCTTCCCCTTCCCACATTCAGTACTACTTTGTATGCTTTAAAACATGCTTTATGCATAAAAATGACAGATTTCGTGTTAGTACATGATTTTAGAAGCGATTGAATGTAGAACAAAAATAATTATTTCCAACGTTTTTTAATTACTTATTGCTTAAAATTAGATGAAGTTTTTAAAATCTAAAAAAATAGAAAAAATTATATTTATAATAAGATATTATTTAATATTAAAGATTTATGTAGGAAATATGAATATCAGATACACAAAAACACATTGTTTTTCTCGTTCCTGTTTATTTTGCTCTGCGTTATTTGCATGAGTGAGTGGTGTGTATACTGCGTATCTACAAAAATGATACTTTATGTTTATAAATGTGATAATAAAGTCTGCTGTACTCAAGCTTTCATTTTTTATTCAATAATATTTTTACTTTCTTCTATATGTATTACAGAGAAAGTATTGGATTCGTGAAAATTTTCGACCTCCGTTTTTTTTTATGGTACACGTTTTGGGATGTCCTTAACACGAATTGATAGTTTTTAGAAAATGTCTATCTGTCTGTCTGTGTGTATCACGATTTTTGTGGACACTGTCTGTATCTCACGAACAAATGAATGAAATTTAACCAAACTTGGTATTTACTTGTACCCTGACATAAACTGGTGCTGATTAGATTTGATGATCAATCGCTCAACAGGTGGTGCTGTGATCGCATTTTTTTTCTAAATTTTTAACATGGCAGTATAGGACAAAATTTCGTATAAATGTACATAAAGAGAGTTATTTTTAACTTGTGAATGTAAAATTAATATGAATTATTGATAATAGTAGTAGTTAACAAGGAAAAAATATCTGTGCATGTGGGGGCATCGATTCCCCCCCTGGGTGGAAGAACCCCACCGGGAGAGGGTAAATTTTCAAGATGGGTATCTTTCGAAATGTCTCGTCAATACCTTTAAAGCGAATGGTTGAACTATAAATCTGTGAAAATTTAAAACAAAGTTATCGATTTTTTTTTTTTTTTTTTTTTTTTTTTTTTTTTACTTTTAACGAAAAAAAGTTTAGAAAAAAAACTTTTTTTTTTAATTGTTACTGAGTGAATTTGCATAGGAAAATATAGAAGAAAATCTTGTGGTAACCACAACATACTAGTTTCATTTAATTTTTAGGGAGATAACAAGGAGACGGGGAGGACACTTCTGAGTCCAGTAGATTATTCCACCCTTTTATAAGGATAGTGTCTTAAATTGTTTATCTACTGATGGTACCTTATCTTTATAATACCATTAGTTTAAAAAGCACATAAAATCGAATTCTTTTTAGTCTCAGAAATGATTTTATAGAATGCTCTCTTCTGTTTTTGCTTGGCATTTTTCATGGTCTGTTCCTGTGTTATAATTATTTCGTATATTACTTCAAGAACCTACCTCTAAATATTAGAAAAATATTTAAAAAAAAATGCATAAAACTTGAATATTTTTTTACGCATTTTTAAAGTTCTGGTGTCTTTACCGACCTGTCTATACCAACGGCACACTAAAGTAATACCTCACTAAATCTTCATTAATTACGATGAAGAGGTGATATCAAAAATTTACTCACAGGTTATAATACAACAGGTTATAATTTTCTTAAAAGAATCTTAATTCTTTACCGCTTTCTTTTGGTTCCGGGGTTCAGTCACATTGACCTATATATAATCGCTTATTTATCTGAAATGCCACCCGCTATTTATGCAACCCACGGCATCAACAGCTGTTATCTCACGCTTGGAGACGGCGGTATCGCGTAGCGACCGTACGCTTTTCAAAATACATGTTATAGTGATTAGAAGGAAGAAATATTTACGCCGTGGTTTTCTAATAAATTTTCCGATACGGATGCATCCAGCTATATTTGGTAACAGGAGCCGGAGCATCGGGAACAAAAGAAAAGACGTATCTGAAATGTGATAGAAACTTAAAGATTCATTATCGCGAATAAGTTTTCTAGATATTCTTTAAAGCTAATATTTTTACTTTATGATAGAAATGGGTGCAATTGAAATCCATGCATGGCTTTTATTTAAATTCTGTCTTACATTTTGTTAAGGTTGGCCATCAGTCATATTCACTTTTTCTTCTTGCCCATGGAAAAATAGCCTTTAACTTTTAACATGTTGTCTTTTTGTTTTCCTATCTTAGTGAACAAGTTTTAATAAATAAATTTTAACATTTATTTTCGAGATTGAAAATTAGAGCCTTGAGTTTATTTAATAAAATAAAATATTTTGTTTGTGCATTTATTTATTTTAAAATTGCTTATAAAGGTAAAAGGTGACGGGCTCAAAGAGCAATATTCAAAAAACAGAATTCAAGAAATTTCATTTTTGGATTAGATAGTCTAAAAACACGAAGCAACGAAAATCCCTTGTGATAACATACGAAAGAAAAAAGGGACAATCTGACTGAGGTGTAGCTTTAGATATAAGTTATTGTCTTTAAAAAATATGCAGACATGTCATTCAATAAAAAACATTACAAACACATTTAATAAGCTCAAAAATTTACTGATTTGCATAAAAATAATTAAGAAATAAAAATAAATAAATAAATAAATTATATACATAATATTTTTGGTTGGTTCACGCACAAGTAATATATTTATTTATTAACTTATTAAAGAGAAGGTTGTGTATAAAAATTTAACATTGCCTCAAAAGAATTGTGCGGATAAAATGTGACATATTCAAAGAGTAAAATTCATAAACAGAATTTGGAAAACTTCATTTTAGAATGATATACCCTTATAATCCAAAGCAATAAAATTACCATAGGATAACATCGGAAGGAACAAAGGCTGAATCTAACTGATGTGTGGCAGACATTATACTTATCCTTAAACATACGCATACATGTCATTCAATTAAAAATATTACAAACATATGTAAAGAGTTAAAAAATTACTGATTTTCATGAGTATAAGTAAGTGATAATAAATAAATTTGGTTGGTCAACAGTTAACACAAAAGTAATATATTTATTTATTAGTTTGTTAAAGAAAATGTCGTGCATAAAAATGTACATTGTCTCAAAAGAATTGTTCCAAAATAAGATATAGAATTTAAAAAACAGAATTCGAAAAACTTTATTCTGTAATTAAATTTAAGCAACAAAAAACCCCATAGGATTATAACGTAGTGTAATTTTATTCATTTTGAGCTTCAAATGAACATTATTCTTATCTTTATACTGATTCACCTAAAAGTAAATAAATAATAGCAAAATAAAATGTAAATATATATATATACTTTTATTAATAAATATAAATATAAAAATATATACTTTAAAAAAAAAAAAAAAAAAAAAAAAAAAAAAAAAAATTGGTTAATGCATAAGTAGTATATTTATTTATTAGTTTTTAAAAGAGAAAGATGTGCGTAAAAAATTAGATTAGCTCAGAAGAATTGTTTAACGGCTAATCTATCTTTCTAATGAATTTATGTATACATTTTCAGTTTTAGATGTCCGAAGTTTTCAGTTATTTCAATCCAAATGTGAATGAATTGGACAATACTGTATATGAAACCAGGCTTTTTTTACACTCTCAAAATGTTTTTTAAAAACATTATTCAAAACTGCTGAATTCTAATAAGAATTTGTTAAAGTTTTATGCATTTTTACATAAAAGATTATGTCATGAATGTGTCATGCGGTAAAGAAATATTTATGAATGTGTTTTTTTAATATTTTAAAATTATAAATATTAAATATTTTAATATTTTAAAAGATATAAAAATCTTAATAAACAAAAATAAATAAAATTTATAAATTTCTAATGCATTCCTCATAAAGCACTTGTGCTCCAGACAGAAGTTATTCGAATGCATGGCAATACATACGTAAGCAATGGGATGTTTCACTTATGAAATTATAAAATATATAATTATTGGTGAATTTAATTGTAATATATTTTAATGAACTGAAAGGTAACTGATCAGTTAATTTACTGGTGTACTTACAGTTGCTATTGACGCTAAATTTTATTGTTCATTGATAAACAGTGTTATGTGTCTAAAATTTGTAGCGAATTTCTATTCGATCATGAATAATTCAATATACATAAACTCGTAGAAGAAGATTCTATAGTGATTTTCACAAACCCGTAAAAAGATATTTTAAAGATTTATTCATTTGTAAAAGCTTTGAAAAGATATTCTTTAAAAATCTTAATAAACAAAAATAAATAAAATTTATAAATTTAAATAAAAAAATAATGATAACAATTCAAATATCTAAAAAAGAAAAAAAAAAAAAAAAAAGCGGCTATTTTACAATTGAGATTTAAGCGTGTGTAACGTTTTAAAAAATACTCATAACCAATTCATACTAAACAATTTTAAACCAAGTGGATGATGAAGTAGTTAAACAAGGAAACCATATGGTATACAAGTGCTGTAAAATGTTTAAGAAGTGTGCGTACATAGCCGTCTGGCAAGTTTTAAGAATTCAACAACCTGTTGGCATAGACACTGCAGCTTCAAGAGACTCTTCTGCAAGATTCTTGAGTTCTTGTGATCATTGCTTGATATTTCGTTCAGTGGATACTTCTGTTGTGAAGAGGACTGCAAATCTGAAGGACCTAAGTAGCCATAACTCTTCAATGTATTTTATTAGTGGGACATCCTACAGTGAGAAGGAGACATAAAAGAACATACTGGTGGTGAAAATGTTCTATTCCCGCAGGAGTTTGTGTAACATTCAGTCAGATTTGCCAGCGTTAGCCAAGAATAAGGAAGATTTTTAATGGATTTGTTTCGTATTGTAATAAAATATTGCAACTGCGAATACTAAATTGTCTAAATAAGAGGAAATTATGGGGATTAACGAAAATTAGTGTCAACTTCATAAAGAACGTTTTATTAATTCACTAACAAAATGAAGACCAGTTAATAGCTTTGGATTAATATTGCTATCTGTGAACTTCGGGATATTTTTTTTTTCAGCAGTGCACCATTTGAAACTAATTAATCTTACTGATGTGAAAATCAACACTTAAGAAGGTAAACAATGTTTTCTATTAGTTTTATTTAAAAGGAATCTTCAGTGCCAATCTTCATGCTTTTTTTTTTTTTCTAATATGAAAGAATTGTACATACTAATGAAAGTAATGCCCAGCTGACTAAAGATGTTCTTTTCATTCAATAAATCTTGAAGATCTAATTAGATGCCTTCTAATTCAAGGTTATTTTTAAATCTACTTTTTTATTAAATGCGTTTGTTTGTGGAGTTATAAAATATAAACCGATGTACAAAATTAGATAATGTAGGAAAAGTACCATTGATTTTATTTATTCTATTATAAACGAATATTAGGCGTCAGTACTAGCTTCTATACCTACTGAAAATTATATAAATGAGATTGTGGATTGTTTAAAATGTGGTACATTAAAAAAAAAAAAAAAAAAAAAAAAGATGTTTGAGTGTTAACGGAGTTCTGTTAATGCGTGAAATTGTTTAAACGCAAATAGTAAGTGGTGCAACGGATGCATACGTAATAAATACTGGCTTTGATGGAAATTTCTCATGGAGTAAGTTTATCTTTAATATGATTAATTATTGATATTCTACAATAAGAACTAAGCATGGTTAAAATTAGAGATTGTTTATTATAATTTGATATTTATTTATTTATTTAAATATATATGTATAATATTTTTGTTTGCAGTGTTAAACTGCTTGGTATTTTTATGTGTCAATTTCGATAGTAATCGCAACTAAAAAAAACTAATTCACTAATGCTATTATTGGATTAAATGTTCATTTTCTTTTTTCTTTTTCTCTTCTTTTTTCCTTTTTAAGGGCTGTAGACAAATAAATCATTTTGGAGATAATATAAAATAATTTCTCTCTGGAGAAATTATGGGAAAAGGAATGATTTTTTAAATAAATTTAATTTTAATAGATACGTAGAAAAGTGTTTTAAATAAAATTTCATTTATTACTAGAAGATTTTTAAAAAATTGTAACAAAGGTGGTAACAATTAAAAAATATATATTTTTAATAACTGATCAATGGTGTTAAAAATATTTATAATTGTGTATAGGGTTTACAATGCCTTACTTTTTCAGTGGATTTATAGATTTTTTATTTTTTTTTACTACAATTCATTGTATGTGTGTGTCTGTATGCAGTATGCGTGTGAAAAAGACTTCAGCTGTAAAGCTTTACATTAAAATAATCTCATATCTAGATTAAAGGAACATTTAAGTATAAAATGTATTCATTTCAGAATTTATTCTTGGCTTTAGTCATTGATTTAGTTTAGTTATTACTTGAGATGATTATTTTATACTAATTAATAATTAAAATTATTCGTTTAAATTACTAACTAAATTAACATTTTTATGATATTGTCTTTATTAAATGTTATATAATGTGTAAAAATAAATATTTAACGGCTTAATAAAAACTGTAATCGCTACTAAACTTCGTTGAAAATGTATATAAGAAATTTTAATTATTTCTTATAAATAGAGAAAACAACATCCTTTAATGTGATTTACTTTAAAAATCCTCTATCTCTATAGAAATAGATGATAGAAATGGTACTTAAAATGTATTCATTAAAAGTCATTAAAAATATTGCTAATACAAAAATTTTCTATAAATTTCTTTATTACGTAACAATAATAACATTATTATTTTAAAATGTTACTTTACAATGCTTCATTTTTAAGAGCTTAATAAACTAAGCAGAATTATATCTGTATGCACGAACTTGTAGTACGGAATATAACTTGTACGTACTAACTTTCCTGCATCCATTTGATGTGTTCCACATAGTGAAATCTATCTGTTCCGAAAATGCAAGGGAGTATACAATTGATTGCGATGAAGGAACAATAGTTCTGCAAAGGTCGTCTCTTTAGCAAATTTTACTTTGTAACGATGAATTGTGCATTTCATTAACTTCATTACCCCCCACCTCCTATGTCACATACTAGAGCTAATTATTTAGTGATAATAATCTGTGTTTCTATGCTCAAAGAAATGGAAATAACACTGCTCGGCATGAAAATTGCTTCTGACACCATTTCAGCATATTCTTATGTAAAATGACCTCCTGAAGCCGAATAGGACGCCCATTTTGCCCTACCAGCCACCGTGTTTTAGGAATGGCCCCCTATTTTTATCATTTTTCGGTGATTTTATGGCTATAAATTTGATTTTTAGGGGGGGGGGATTATTTTAACCATTAAATATCTTCTGAGGGGCTGCAGATTTGGAAAATTCTAAAAACATGGGCATTTACGCAAGGGATTTTTTTTTTTTTTTTTTTTTGGGGGGGGGGGGGGTTGCCACTGAAATTAGGCATTACATATCTTATATTTTTTAATCTGTTATTAATGTTATTTTTTAACTTTATATATATATATATATTTTTTTTTTAGGTGTTAAATTAATTATTTTTCATTCTTCAAATCAAATTCATGGTCATAAAATTATCGAACAGGGAAAGAAATTGAGGGAGGGGGTGGTGTATCAAGAAAACGGTGGGTGACTGGGCGAAATGGGAGTCATATTCGGATTCAAGAGGTCATTTTACATAATCAGCAAGAATGGTATCATATCTCAAAGAAAAAAAAAAAAATTGCAGAGCAGTGTAATCTCACTCAAATGAATTTAAAAACAACATCGATTGTTGAAAGATGTTATTTGATCTATTAGTACTTTCAATTAGTAGTTTATTTGAATTCGAACATTATCTATTCAGATTATATTATTGCAATACTTTCATGTTCCAGTAAAGTTTATTATAGTATTATACCAACAGAGTGATTGTTTGAACCTATACCGCTTAGAGAATAATTATGCATATATACGCCTGTGTGTGAGAGAGAGGGAGAGAGATTCAGTGAAAGTGTGTATGTGTGTGTGTGTGTAGGCTAAAAATACTTTAAAACGAAAACCTCAAATAATAACCATTTCATGTTTTATTATCGAAAAGTTTACGCAATCGATTTAAATATCACACTGCATAAACTATAAAATTACATAATTATAGAAACTCTTATCTTAGTTTTACATCTAGTATGTCAGTGAAAGTGAAATGATTATCCTTTTTTATATGTTAAATTTCATCATTCATGCAGAATTGCGGAATTGAGAAGCTATTTATCTTGCAGAATTATTTAAATGAAGATAATCACCAGTAATAAAAACTAATATTTTCAGAGCTGCCAACCAAATCCGGCAAATTGTTAATACCGCCCATTTTTCTACACCACTTAATTTTTAGAATAATTCTCTTCAAATACGTTTACGATGAACTAAAAAAACAAATACTCAAAAAAATAAGTGGTGTAGAAAAGTGGGCGGTACTAACAATTTGCCGGATGAGGTTGGCAGCTCTGTATTTTACAAGAAAAAGTATTGGGAATTGCAAATATTATCTTCTGAGAATATATTGTCAAATCAATAATAATTATAAATAAAAAAAGGCTTACGTTAATTTTTATTGAATTACCATTTCCATTATTTTTTAAAATATAATAAGTTAAAGAAAGGATTATGAAACTATTGAAATATTGTAACCCTTGATTTGTTGAATTATGATATAGAAAAAAATATATATATGAAATATATTTTTTTTAATTACTTTAGAGTAATTTTTAAAGATATATGTAACAAAATGTATGCATTTCACCTCATCATAGTAGTTAAGTGAAGTATCTAGTGAAGTGACACTTTAATGTGCCATTGATACATAGAGTTACAAAAAAAAAAAAAAAAAAAATTGAATCATAAATAGCACCGTTTATACGCCTTTCAAGGGACTGACGTAAACCGACGTATAAATGAAAAGACGTATAGTCGAAATTTTAATAATAACACTTTGATTAACACAAATTTAATGACACTTAAGCAAAATTTATATGAAAATGCTAATTAATAAAGTTTCTTAAGTTAGTAAATGTATATTATACTTTTTTAAGACAATGATTAATTTAAAAAAAAAAAGATTTATTATAAAAAGTGAGAAAAATCATAGTATTAATGCATGATTGGGTACTAATTACATATATCATATATTGAGTATTATATTACATTTCTTAAGAATTATATGAACACTTTTCAATATTAATTATGTATATTGCGTATCTTTAATAATATGCAAACCAGGGTTTAACCTGGCAAAAAAATTACTTTAGCATTTTAGCGAAAATAGGCAAGCACTATTTTAGCTTTTTCGAAAGTTAATTAATTTTTTGGATACCATTGATTTATTTTACTTAGCTTTGTTATCCTTAGTTTTGTTTTCTATTCCTTTTGTTCATTGATGATTTTAACCAAGCATCCATATTTGTGACTTTAAAAATATGAATCGGGGAAACTATGTTTTGATTTTAACAATAGAAAAAGAGGTATTCATATCATATGTGTAAAATAAAAAAGCAATTTAAAAATCAAGTAAAATGTAGTGGTAGATAATCGTGAAATACTAGTGCTAAAAATGCTTCTATGAAGCAAACTTTGAATTCTGACATACTTTTAAATATTTTTGCATTTAAATTCAATCATTGAAAATTAAAAATAAATCCAAATTACTGTGTAAATAATGATTCCCAAAAATTTGTCCTTTCGTAGTTTTTGCCTGCAAATATTACAAAAAAAGAAAAAAAAAAAAAATCTGAGTTATTTATTATATAGAGATATTCTATACAGTTATCCAGTTTTAGCTTTTTAGCGAAATTCTGACCGACATGTTTTAGCATAATATGATACCTTTTAGCAAAATGCTAAAAAAACTAATGGCAGGTTTAAACCCTGATGCAAACGATTTATGTCCATACAGACAGTTATATAATAACATGAAAAATCTTTAATATTCGTCTGACTTGCTGCTTGTCTATGAGTATTAAAATTTCTACTGTGAATTAAATTGATTCTTTGACCTTTCCTGTGTTCCTCCCTTTAAGGTGCTTTCTTGGAACAATCCATCTTATTTAGAATGTAAAATAATGACAAGTCGAGAAATTTCGTGAATTTTGATAAAGTGGAAAAGACGTATAACCGATATTAGCGGCGTATAAACGAAGAATTTGTCCATTAAAATGAATTGGAATGGATCGGGACTTCACTAAAACGACATATAAATGAAAAAGACGTATAAACGAGAGGCGTATAAATGGTACTGTACTGTATATATAGAAAAGGATTTGCTTTTTTTGTTTTATATATATTTTTTTTAAGCTTGATGGTAGCTTCTTCAGGTAAAATATGAATTAATTGCAACTCCCGTGAAGATCGGGAAAAATGTCAAGCAAAATCAGTGACAATACTCTTTAACAAGTGATATAAAACAAATGTTTTTAAAGTCAATTCCAACTTACAAACACTAGCGAAAAAGTTTTTTTTTAATAATTTTGAATTAGGAAATAAGAAGCGCGCGTCCAAAATAAAAAATAAAAATAATTATAAGATTTAAAAAAAAAAAAAACTTTATATACCATGTTTTAAATTTTCTGATGAATCATAGAGCTCTTATCAATGTGCATAAAATTTTTAAAATGATAAATACGTCGATTTTTGTGAGTTGCATAATTTAACTTTTTATAGTTTTTTAATGTTCACGTTTAATTAAATGTATTTATTTTTATGTCAAAAGAAAATGAACTCGTAATTTTTTATTTTTTTTTGGCAACAATTAAATTATAGCTAATATTTTAATGGCTAATTTAACGCTTTTAGGATGTTATTATTTTTCATATTTTAATTAATTATAAGAAAACTAATAAAAGAATTCGAAAATCGGACCTCGAAGTATTGTGTCGTCACCGTGTTCTGAACAATCCTGAAAGTTTCAAATGTCTAGCTAGTCGGGAAGTTAGTTAAAAATCAATTGCAAGGTTTGTACAAGATATATATAGGGAGAGTGTGAACTAATAGTAGGAATTGAAAAACCTTTCTTAAACAAAAAGGACTATATGTACGTTCTAGTGCCATGTAGTAAGATTAAAGTAAGGTATATACGTTCTATTCTTATAAATACTTTTGACATTTCTTCCATAAATTCGAATTTATGCGCTTTTTAATGATATTTTAAACCAGGGGTGGCCAACCCGCGGCCCGCGGGCCGCATGCGGTCCTCCGGTAGTTTCGTGCGGCCCGCGAGGAGTCTAACGATACTTAAATTTTGGCAAATTTGGTTAAAAGTTTAAAAATTAATAAATCCTTTCTCACTTTTAGCAGTAAAAATACCTTTCAACGATCATGGTAGCTAAATCACACTGTTGTAACGAAATTGTTATTGGATCCAGTATTTGTTCGTTTTATTATACTTCTTAATGTATAGTCATAATTATTTCCCGATTATGTTGTTAATTTATGAATGAAAAAAAAATATATTCTGCTCCGAATCTTCACCCTGCCCTTCCCCCGAAAAAAGTATATACTTTCACTGCCATAAAAATTTGCGCACCAAGAAAAGGTTGTCAGAATGAAACAAAATTTTACATACGTAAGTTCAATGTTGATATAAGTAAATGATTATAAAATCAAAGCGAAATGATAATTTATTACAGGAAAAATTACAAAAGAAGGGAGGATTTAGTACCCTGTTGGGCCACCTCTAGCGTGAATTCACGATGCGATATAGGCAAGCATTGTGGCATACAAGTCCCGTATGATGTCCTGTGGCATCTCGTTCCACATTTGTTGTAAATGTGTCTCTAATTCGTCCAAACTCGTAGGCTGCCAAATTTGCCGTCCCAGATGATCCCAGATATGCTCAATTGGTAACAAATCTGATATCGAACAAGCCAGAGAAGGGTATATATGACGGAAGCAGTCCTGAGACACCCTTGCTGTGTGTGGCTGTGCATTGTCTTGTTGAAAAATGGCTCCTGGGAGCCCTGTCATAAGTGACAACCCTTATGGCTGAATGATGTTACGAACGTACCGTTGGTCTGTCATGGTGCCGTGGATCAATATTAGGGATGACCGTGTACCGAATGCAATGTCATCACCTACCAATACCATCACATCAGCTGTGGGTGAAGTGTGCAGCTGTAAAGCTAAGGCAGGATTGAGGCGTTTACCATGATGCCTCCATACACATGCATGTTTGTCATCACTGCCCAAAATCTGGATTCGTCGCTGAAGACGACCTGGTTCCATCCGGTTGCAATCCAAACCCGTCGAGCGCGACACGACACAACTCCAAACAGAGGATAGAAGGGTATTATTGGCAACATACGTAATGGGCGTCGCGATAGTAAATGCCTTTCAGCCAGGGACCTTGTGATGGTACGTACAGGCACAAGAACAGATCTTATAGGAATAGGTGTTTCATCGGACAACGAGACAGTTGGCGCTATATGTACGTTTCGTATGATATGACGATTTTTTCGATTATTGATCTGTCTAGCACGTCCTGAGCCTAATCGCCGTGTAAGCGGCCTCTCTTTTGTCCACTAGTCACAACACCTCCTCACAGTAAAATCAGAACGGCCTGGGTGACTGGCTACTCATCAAGCTGATCACCCGCATTCCATCACACCGTTGATTCTTCCCCTCTCGGACTCTGACAGCTCTACGTATTGTCTTCGATGGCGGCGTGACGGCATCTCTATTTAAAAAGTGTCCCTCTGCAACAGATTATGCACATCAAGCAAGCTCTGCTTACCTGTTTTATACTTCAAGGAAAACGAACTTCAACGCCCTCTGGTGGCATTACACAATGCGCAATCATGCTGCATTTCTAATCATTTGCATATCTGCCTGGCACGTACCTTCATGCCATGTTTCATTACGGTCCAATAACTATTTCTTGGTGCGCCAATTTTTAGGGCAATGGGTGTACATGCATGATTCATATACTTACGAACATATAAACACATAAACATATATACATACGATGCGGCCCGCCTGAATAAAAAAGATTTCCAATGCGGCCCACCTAGTGTTTTGGGTTGGACAGGCCTGTTTTAAAGTACCGTCACTAAATAAAGGACTAATTTCCGTACAGGGTTAATTCAAATATTAAATATTCAGACTGCAGTTGATTAAATTACATATTTTATAAAAGAAATTCTGAAATTGAACTTATTTTAGTTTGTCAAAGACTGAGTTTATTTTCCAACTTCAGGTTTCAAATAATGCAGTTTAAAATGAATGTATATCTCCAATTTTAAGCTTTATAAAAATATGATCGCATTAATTCTAATTATGACCTATGAGAGTCTCATGTTTGAAAAATAGCATAAACACCGATAGTTGTGTAATTGTGATAATTTTACCGCTCCCCACACCTTTTCGGGAGATGAAGGTTGGGGGGGGGGGGGGGTGTAAAGGACTTGCTATTTATTTTTTTCATACTATGTGTAACAAATTTAGTTTTTATCCACAAACTAAAAAATACAGCTTAATCTTAATCTGGTGAAAGGTAGTCACAAAAAACATTTAAGTATCAATTAATGCCAAAAGGTCAATTGAATGTATCTTTTTTTTTTTTACTTCCATTACCCTACTACCGTAGGTAATGGAAGTATTGTATTCGGTCCAAAAATTCGATGTCGAGTTTTCACCAGATTTACACATTTTAAGGCCTCCTGAGTCCAAAAAAGTAGTTTTCAGCAATTGGTCAGTGTGTGTGTATGTATGCATGAGTGTATGTATATGGAATCTTCTGGCTATCATATCCCTGAAACTAATGAAGATACGAAAACTTCACAACTTATACAGGTCTAGTGTACAGATGAAGTTTCCAAATTTTGGTGAAAATTGGAAAACCGGATGTGGGTTATCGGAAACCGGAAATGGGACTGTAAGTCCGTATCTTAAAAACGGCTCCAACGATTTTCTTGAAAGTTGCTACATAAACACTCTAATAGATACCCTATCGAATGATATAGTTGGTTAGTTTAAGAAAACTGATAGCCGTCCAGTATAAATAGCTGAATTTCAGGTCTCGCAATTGCGTTTCTTTAAAAACAGCTATACGGATTTTTTTCAAACTCGTCATATTAACTCCCTTTTAAATATCCTATTGTATGTAATTATTGTTTTCCGGTCGATAACTGAGTATACCAAGTTTTAGTAAAAGTTGGTATATCAAAAACGGCTCTAACGAATTTCTTGAAAATTGTTTCATTAATCCATTTTAGATACCCTTTCTCATGTATTACGTGGTTATTACAGGAATATTAACGGTCATCCTGATTAGGTAGTTCCGTTTCAGATCTCGGAAATTGGTGTTTAAAAAATTAACTCTATCTACTTTTATTTATTTATTTTTTTACTTGCTATGTAAACTCTGTTTTATATGTCTTTATACGTGTATCAAGTTTCACTTACTGGAAAATACCAAAAAATAGATATAATACGCGTAATGGAAGTCGTGTGGTTGTTTCACACCGGATTTTCTTTCTTTTTCTTTTTCTTTTTCTTTTTTTTTTTTTTTTATTATTATGTTGCTTTATTTCTTGAATTATAATACTTCAATATTTTCTATACTATACAGGAAATTATATGAGTCCAGGGAATACTGTTTCAAAATTATATAATGTGTGTTGATATACCATTGCAAAAATTTTAATACAGTTATATCTTAATGTAGTTACTTTACATTATTTTTCGCAGAAATATCTTAATGTCAAATGTAAAATATTTTTATATATTTGTTAAATCTAACAAAAAATGAATTTTCAAAATTTATTATATTTATTTGCATTTATTTTATTTTACCTCACACCATATGTATTTTGCTCATTCTTTTAGTGTACACAACAGAAGTAAGAGGGATGATTTAAAATTCTACTTGTTTTAACAACTTCTAATGTTTTATATCACAATTTTCTAAAATCACATTTTCTGGTGTCTCTTCTGATAAAAGAAATGTTTTATAACCTCTACACCGAGAAGAAAGAAAAAATATATCGTATATTGTGCTAATTTACATTATTCGTAATTATTTTTATCTATAACTTTTGTGTTTTAGAGTAGTGAGGGAGGGTATCCAGCCAAGAAGTAAATCGAACTCCATTTTACATGCTTACGTATTTTAAATTCGATTGCATATGTGTATTTTAAGTATTAAAAAATGCGTTATAACCAAAATTTAAAGGAAGGATATGAATTTTATGCTGCAGAGCGCAAAATTAACTGAAATAATTTCAGAATGTTTCACAGTATCCCTCTAAATTATTTAAATGTTAAAGTAAAATCGTTTCTGATACTATTAATATTAAAATCTTGTTAATGCTCCAGAGAGACATTAGTAAAATAACTGCGTGCAAACTAAACTTTTGCTTTAATATATTTATGATTTGATATTCATAGAGTTTTAGAAGTTTATAACACTAATTTATGTCACATTTTATTATTTTAAATATATATGCTAGATTTATTCTTTTTAAAGTGTAATTACCAGGTACAATTTTTTATTTTACCATGTCACATTTGAACTTATATTAAATAATTTTCATCTACATAAATTTTTATTAGTATTTATCTTTTCTCACTTAATACAAATAAAATGTTATATTTTGCATTATTAAATGTACTTCTAATCGTTTATTTACAAACCAATATAGATTTTAATATAAAAAATTACCTAATTTTTATAACAAATTGTGAATATAACTTATGTTTGATGCTTTAATTTTTCTATTTCTATTTCTCTTTATTTTTTGTGACTGAATTCCACACAGAAATACTATAAAACTCATAACTCTAATTGTCACCTCAAAAAACTCCTAATAACTCCAAATCTCTATCAAAATGATTCGAACAGAATCTAAGGCATCCAAGTTTTTGCCATTTTTTACACCGTCAAGAGCGCGGGTTACCATCCAACGTTAATTTTCTGAAAGATAAATGTTATTCAAACCGAACTGTCATCTAAAAAAATAATAATTGTTATAAAATAAAAAATAATTCTATTAAAATCATTAAATTATATCCAAAGAAGACCAATTTTCTGCCGTATTTTGCCCCAAGAGGAGCGTAAAATACCAGTGTAGTTTAATTTTTCTGAAGTAGAGCGTAATTCACTTTGAATTGTCATCTTCAAAAACACCTAACTTTAAATTGTTATCAAAATTCGTCAAACTATTTCCTAGAAAACCAGGTTTCTACTATGTTTTGCCACGGTCGGAGCATAGGTTAGCCGCGAACGATAATTTTCCTAAAGATAAGAATAAATTGGATTGGTTTATTATCTCAAAAATCTCTTATTTCTAAATTTTTATCAAAATCTATAGTGAAAATTTTCCCAAAAACAAGAATATATATACACACACACGCACACAAGATATATTACATACAAAATTATCTCATTTAATAACAAAGAGTAGATATCTTGGGGCATCTTCTAACAGAAATTTCACCTTATTATTGTTGTTTAACTAGCTTTTCTGGAAGATAAAAAAGATTATTACATTCGCTCTTTGGACTTCAGAGACACGTAGTCTTGCACATCCATATTATCCAAGCCATTTTTTACCGCCTCGTTTCCTTGACTTTACGCGTGAGCAAATTGCGTTTTTTTCCATAGCGATTAATTTACGAGCATGCTATCTATCTAGCGTATCACGCATCTGCCTTAAATGAGTTTGGTGTGAAGCAGTTTTTATAAACTTTCATATATTAATTTCATTTTTTTGCTGCACGTTAAATGCTGAGATTGTGTTACTATCAAAAATAATTTGTGAAAGTCAATCCAAAATATTTTTATAATGAACGAGGCTATTTTAAGACCTTGCGTTATATTTATGTATTTGTTGAAAGAAATAATCTCTGTATAAGCAAAGTTTGTTTATATCATTTGTGTTATAGTTAGAGTAAAGTAAATATGACATATATATGACACAAATCTCAACCATCAGTGAATATTTCCAAATTGTTTTGATGCAGTTGCTTTACATCATCTACTTTACATATTGAATCATTGTATAGTTTAGGTTAGATCCTACCTGGTACCATTTATAATTTATTCCGGGTACTATTAGCCCTGCCCACTTTCCACACCAGTGTGATTTTAGAGAGATTTTTGCCAATATGTAATTACGATAAAACAAGATGAAAGATGTTTTTAAAGTATACTGGGGTGAAAAAGGGCGGTGCTAACAGTACTCCAAAATAAATTATAAATATTACCAGGTATGTTATATGACATGAAAAATTCTGGTTGAATGTTTGATACAAAATGTTTCGTTGTTTTTGGTGGATGTGGTAAGGCCGATTGATTACGCGGATTTAAAAATACTGCCACACTCGATACTGCCATGCCTTTCGACAGTTTATTCGAAAAAATAAGTAAATAACGAAATTAAATCACTGTAAAAATAATCATAAAAATACTTTATTGAGCTATTTTAACATCATTATTTTAAACAGATAGTTCTTCAAATGCTTTTTGATGTTAAAACTTTTCATTTAAAGATAATAAATTTGTAATATATTCACCTGAACAAGTTCTTTTCATTTTGTTGATCCATTTTAACTTTTTGAAATAACTTTTTACCATTTCTAACTAAACATTTTCTTTTTTCAGAACCCATCATCATACAAGCTTCCAATTACACTACTCCAAGTCCAGTGACTCACCAGCATTCGTTGCCACAACCTACCGAAACTCGCACTATCTCATCTACATCTACTACTAAATCAGAATCAGCAACCACCGCACAGAGTGCCCGACCACAAAGAACTCGCCGGAAACCACGGGTTTTGTTTTCGCAAGCTCAAGTTTATGAACTTGAGAGGAGGTTTAAACAACAGCGGTACCTCTCCGCACCCGAAAGGGAACAATTGGCAAATGTTCTCAAACTGACATCAACACAAGTCAAAATTTGGTTTCAGAATCGAAGATACAAATGCAAACGTCAGCGACAAGATAAAACATTAGAACTTACTGCAGCAAATCTTCATCAAGCAAGAAGAGTAGCTGTGCCCGTTTTAGTTCGAGATGGTAAACCATGCCCTCCATCATACGCTGGCGTACCAACAAATGGTACGTCAGGTTACTACACTACATCAGCTGTTTCTACCTCAGCAACAAATTATCAGACCTCCGTTGGACAATATACACAAGTAGGCAGCGTTCAACAAGGAACAGGTAATGTTCCAGTTACAGCTGGCACTGGTATTTACACTAATCTTCAACAACTTCATCAAACCCCAGCTTTGTCCGGATGGTGAATTGTCATGGATGACGATTTAAAAAATTATTATTCACAGATGATTGTTGAGCTTAAGTTAAAATTCCTGCCTCCAAATCAAGTGAGTAAATGAATGTATAGTGTTGGCCGGTTATTTTAAGAAAAAATGTAGAAATCGGTTAATTTATCGAAAAGATTTTTATTTATACAATTCCCAGCTTGAAATCTAAAACTGGAACCATACACAGTTTAAATTTTGTAAAGTTTTAGTTCTATTGTAAAATCATTTTTATGAAAGTGCTGGTCACTTTTGAGAACTATACAAGTTGAAATGAAAAAACATGATGATGTTTCATGAGGACTAAAAAATTTAAGAAATATTTGAAAAAAAAAAATATTTTCAGTGTTTTTTGATTATATGTGTTTTATAAGAGTAGGAAATCTATTACTGACAATTTTCTAGTTTCAAATAATTCATTAATGCTAAATAAAGTTCAATAGAATTATAACAAAGAGTTATAACATCATTGTTTGCCTAATTAAGCATAAAAAAATTAAAGTATCTTAAACTGAGGACTTAACTTGCCCCGTGCTAGTAGATCTATATCATTTCAATCTATTGAATGCGTAAATAAAATGCTGAATATTTCATTGTAAAATACTTTTCTACTAAACTAGAAAAAATCATTACTGATATCACAATTAGAAGAACAATTTATCCGTAAATATAATGTACAAAAATTAATAATTAATAAACGTTTTTGTACTACCTTTTACAAGAAAGAAGAAAAGGAAACCAAAATAATAACGAAATTGTTTTTTTAGGAAAAGATATAAAATCAAAATCTGAAATATCAATTTTAAGCTTTTCGAATTCATTTAAATGCAATGTTAAACCTATAATACCTGTAAAACTGATAAATTAATATGATTCGATCATATATGTTTCTGTAAGAAGCCTTAATATTTAGAAAGAAACTGTATATCTATATTCCTTCAAACATAACTTCAAAATATTGTTGCACTCATTGTATATGGAATTTATGTCAAAAGTATATCTAAAACTTAAACCTATTCAAAATTGAGTAATCGTATTTTTAATATGTCGGTCAAGGTAAATGATTTACTTTTTACTATAATCATGTAAAGAATATATATATATATATATATATATATGTTACATATGTAATTTCCCTAAAAAATACTATACTTAAAATTTGTGTGTAACTTATATAAGATAATTTCACTGTATGATATAAATACTGTTAGTAACTTGGTCATTTCTTAAAATACAGGGAAAATAAAAAGAAATACGGCTCATAAAACCGTAAAAAAATTAACAGTGTGCCAGGTTAAATTTATGGAAGTCATGAGTTATAAAACCTTAGTGAAATCAACAGAGAAACATGAAACTGCAGCGTTCAGCTGGCGGTAAACCACCAAACATAACCTCGTTTCAGATTACATCTCATGATTTCATCAGAAACATTCATAATTAGAGTCTATGTAAAAAAAAATTCAGAGTTACTCAGAAAATGCCTTTAAATTTGAAGACGAAAAGTTGGATGATTTTTGATATATCATTAAAATTAAATTATTTGAAATGAATAGAAGTTTATTAACTCTATATTTAATGAAGTAAGAGTAATGATAATGTTATTATTTTTTTTTTTTTCCTTAAAAAGTTACGTTATGTATCTAGGAAATTTCGAGCCAATTACTTAAATACGGATGTTAAATTATAAACATATCGTCCTTAATAAAATAATTAAATGCTATTAAGTTTATTCAATACATCTGCCAGAATTTTTTTTATAGAAGTATTTTATATCCACAGACTGACAGACTAAATTGTAAGTATGTGCAAAATCTATAATGTTACCCAGGTCTGATTATAAAAGTCAACTTTTCAGGAAAGGTAAAAAGATTATAATTTTAGATTCCAGTACTTTATTCAATAGAAATTGATTTCTGAATGAAGTTAGAATATGATAATTTCTAATCGAATTCTCGGTGCATTTCGCTTTTATTCAGTGTCAACGTATTATTTGAGGCTCGTCTTAAAATAAAAGTCTTAACCCATTAAACGCAAAGTCTCCCATTTTGGGAACCTTTGATATTTTATTTTCTCTACAAGTAATTTAGATAATTATACTTTTTATTTTTTCATTAAATATTGAAACGCTTAGCTTCGTTAATATTTTTTTTTTTTTCTTTTTTTTTTTCTTTTAAGTTTGTTACGTAAATTCTATCTCTTTTTAATTATTGAAAAGAAATTGCCTGATTTTACTGCACAAAAAAAAAAAAAAATCAACAAAAATAACCCATTCGAATGCAGGGGTTTAGAATATTGAATAGGAAAGAAAAGACTCCTTTTCTTAAATTATAAGAAACAGGAATCGAGAAAACTAATTTAAACGGTTTTTGCAATTTATTTACATCTCTGTCACCCCCATTAAGTACCAGGGGCTCTCATTTTGGAAATATATCATATTTTCTAACAACAACAACAAAATAATAATAAATAAATAAATAAATAAATAAAAATAAAAATAAAATATAATAATAATAATAATAATAATAATAATAATAAGGAATAAATAAACTACAAATGATCAGATATGCATACTGAAACCCAAAACAAGTTAAAATTGAAAAATTTTAGGTAAGATTCATATAGCGTATAACTTCAGTATAACCCCACAGCTGAATTTGGCGATTTTTCTTTGGCGCCGTTTTGAACGATAACGATGTCGTTCTGGACTGTTTGCGAAATAATATGGCAGCCTATATGTTGTTTATTTTGGATTTATGATTTTATGTTTTATGATTTATGATTTTATCTTTTATCATTTATGATTTAGCCATAATCGCCAACAAAAAATCGCCAAATATCGTTGTGGGGTTATACTGAAGTTGTTCCGAAAATTTTTAGGTGGGATTCATATAGCGGCGTTTAATGGGTTAATAACAGATTTTTCTTTTTAAACATTTAGAGCTATTAGTACAAACTATTAAAAAAAAAAAGTGCACATGTTAACAAATTTTTTAATAAGATAATTGTTTTGTTTAATTAAACAATATATTTTAAGTGTTACAATATAACAATATACTTTAAGTGTTTATAATTTGAGTGAATGGAATATAATGTATATTTATTAAAATTACGATTTGCTTTTGGAATTAGAGGAGAAATACTATTTAAAGATTCATTTAATTTTAGATAATTTCATGCCTTGTATTTGTCTGAACCTTAATTTTTGTGCAATTTCTGAGAAGAGAAAATTTATCTGATTTTTATCCGTCCTGTTGTAACTGTATTTATACTATTCACCTTTCAGGATACTGTGAAATACATTAAAATATGCAATATTTTATATTTTGAAAGTAATATAATGCAGCAATATATTTTTTCAAGCCGTCCATAAATTCGGCATATTTTGAAATAATATTTGTAATTTAAAATTTCGTGAATGTTTAAGAAATATTTTATGGGTTTTCATATATATCTAAAAATTGTTTATATATTTTCTTTGATTGATGTTGATATTTCCTTTTATTAATGTTGATATATAAACTGTTGCCAAAGAATACCAAAGACTGTGAATAGAAAAATAATGTTTAATTATTGTAAAAATTTAACAATGCAATATTTTTAAAAAGTCCATTCGGAAGAATGGCATGTTTTAAATGTATTTTTAGTTAAAATATGTCATAATATTTATGTAAAGTATTTGTTGTTTTTCAAATATTAATATAAATCTGTATTAAATATCTGTCATTATAGAATACAGAAAAAAATTTAGAAGTTAATTCCAAAGATTTTTAGTGTAAAATTGTTTATATTTATTTTTAAATTTATAAATGCCAAAGATTTTATTAAAAATGTAAATAATTACTGTATGGTTATTGTGATTTCTGTTTAGTATCTACAGAAGTGGGAATGGTGTTTTAATATAGCTTTGATATCTATCGTTCTTGGCGATATTTGGATCTTGCGATCAAAAAAATAATACGAAAATATACGCACCAGATGTATATTTTCGTAATATATATTGTACAAAATATTCTTTCACATTGTTAACTGTTGTCTTAATAAATCTTACTAGAATAACCATGAGTTTTCAAAGAAATTAAATAAGTTCGCCAAATAATTTAGCGATCAACATTTTTTTTTTTTTTTTTTTGCCAAGGACAACAGATATCAAATCAGCTTTGATATTTAAAGCATATCTTGTTTAAATTGAATTTGAAAACTATTATTTTTAGCAATATTTTTCATTCTTTTAGAAAACAAATATGTATACATTGGTTATAATATCACATATATTTTTTTTAACTTTTGCATTTTTAAAGCAATATTTAAAAATATATATATTTATATTGTTACAAAATAATAATAATAATACCTTAAAATAAATAAATAAGCCAATATTTTTTAAATTTTAACTTTAAAGATACTTTTATATATATATATATATATATATTTCTTTAAAAATGCCAAAGATTTTAAAGTTCTGTTCTACTATAAAAATTTAAAGATGTATCTCAGAATTATGAACAAATATAAAATTTACAAATTCACGTATAGTGAATGGCACTCAACTATATTAAAAACGAACACTAATTTTGGATTACAAAGAAATATAATATTAAATAATAATAATAATTTACTTTTAATATGCAATAATTGTATTTATCCCACCTTTGAATAATGTTCTAAATATTTCCCTTCGATTCTTATATATATATTTTTTTTCTTTTTAATCTTGTGATAATGGTACCTGCGAGAGAAGAATGTGTATTAGTGATTTCAAAAAATCTATTTCACCATTGTTGTCATTAGTAACGTATTATTCACATGATAAGCTGTAATTTGTAGTAATGTAGCTGTGCTACTTTGTGTTAAAACTTGTTAACATTGAAATATAATTAAAATTAGTACTTAATTAAAAAGTGATCTTTGTTATTTGTTGTTTCTTGTAGAAAAGAGAATTCATTATAAGCATTTTTTTTTTTTTTTTAATCGAATTAATTTTCCAGATTTTTACTCACATATTCCACTAAAGCGAAATTTGTATACACAATTATTTATGACTGTACGAAAAGTTTTTTTTTTTTTTTTTTTTTTTTTTTTTTTACCAATCTCATTTCAATCTCATATTATGCTTACAAAACTGCTGACATTTTTTCAGATTTTTTCTTACGTATTCCACGAAAGCGAAATTTGTATACACAAGTGTTTATGACTGTACGAATTTTTTTTTTTTTTTTTTTTTTCCTATCTCATTTCAATCTCATATTATGTTTACAAAACTGCTGACATTTTTTCAGATATTTTCCTACATATTCCACGAAAGCGAAATTTGTATACACAATTATTTACCACTGTACGAAAAGTTTTTTTTTTTTTTTTTTTACCAATCTCATTTCAATCTCATATTATGCTTACAAAACTGCTGACATTTTTTCAGATATTTTCTTACATATTCCACGAAAGCGAAATTTGTATACACAATTATTTATGACTGTACGAAAAGTTTTTTTTTTTTTTTCTTTTTTTTACCAATCTCAAAACTGTTGACATTTTTTCAGATATTTTCTTACATATTCCACGAAACCGAAATTTGTATACACAATTATTTATGACTGTACGAAAAGTTGTTTTTTTTTTTTTACCAATCTCATTTCAATCTCATATTATGTTTACAACACTGCTGACATTTTTTCAGATTTTTTCTTACGTATTCCACGAAAGCGAAATTTGTATACACAATTATTTATGACTGTACGAAAAGTTTTTTTTTTTTTTTTTACCAATCTCATTTTAATCTCATATTATGTTTACAAAACTGCTGACATTTTTTCAGATATTTTCTTACATATTCCACGAAACCGAAATTTGTATACACAATTATTTATGACTGTACGAAAAGTTTTTTTTTTTTTTTTTTTTTTTTTTTTTACCAATCTCATTTCAATCTCATATTATGTTTACAAAACTGCTGACATTTTTTCAGTTTTTTTCTTACATATTCCACGAAAGCGAAATTTGTATACACAATTATTTATGACTGTACGAAAAGTTTTTTTTTTTTTTTTTTTTTTTACCAATCTCATTTCAATCTCATATTATGTTTACAAAACTGCTGACATTTTTTCAGATTTTTTCTTACGTATTCCACGAAAGCGAAATTTGTATACAAAATTATTTATGACTGTTCGATTTTTTTTTTTTTTTTTTTTTTTTAATCTAATGAGGGGGACTCTGTATATAATGTTAATATGTTTTATACAATTAATATAAGAACTGAAAACTATGAGAAAAAAGGGCAAAAGCCAATCAAACAAAACAGAAATTACAAAATGAAGGAGTAGAGACCCCTACTGCTTTATCTATTCAATATTATATTTGTAAAACTGCTGACAATAATTAATAGAATTAAAACATTAATATTAAAAAACTGAGAAAACTTGAAAACATATTTTTAAATTTTTATTCATTACGTACTAATTATTTTAAATTATATAGAAGAAGAATATTTTTAATTAAGTTCTATCCAGTCAATTTTAAAAGATAAATTTTAAAAAACATTAACTAAAAATGAAATATAAATAAGAATATTAGTCATACATAATGACATATAAATAATCGTCATGAAATATAAATAATTATATATATGTCATACATCACATAATTACATACAAGATGCACTGTACAAATATATATATATATATATATATATATATATATATATATATATATTAAGCAGAATACACTGGCAAAAACAAGCGTCAGCATCATCTGCTGTAAATAAAAAAAGAAAGAAAATTTGCACCAAAAACTTTTGTACTGAAAATTTCTCTTTATACATATTTATGCTGTAAAAATTAAGATACTTAATTACAGTGTGTGATACCTTTAATGCAATTTGAGGACAAAAATGGTGGTGTCTCCGAATTTTCAGGACAAAATAAATACTTATTTCAGCTTATTTATCATACATGTAATAAATCTTTATAACAAAACATTAATAACTTTATAACCGGCGTATTCAAATGAGCCCCTTAGCTGCCAAGTGGTGCAAGTCCAAAACCAAAATTTACGAAATTGAATTAGAGGTATAATATTGTTCCTAGAGGGGTCCTCTATTCATTTGCTAAGTGGTGCAAATCCTAGTTTATATTTATGCCATTGAGAGTAATTAGAATTAATTGTGAGCATGTACACAAAATCCCTTTTTTCTCAAAATGGTATTTTTGGACTTACACCATTTAGCAGTTAAAGGGTTCAAATGTGTTCTGATTTTTGGGGTAGTTTTTAAGAGCTGTCCTCGGAATTCGAGGACGTCGGGACATCCTAGTCGTATCAACTTACTTAATCTACAGTTTTGAAAATTTTGAATAATTTTGAAAAAGAAAATGTAGATAAATTTTTAATAGGATCAAATAATAAATGAAAAAAAAAATCCGTGAATTTTAATACATGCATATACACCTTTTATTTGTTTTATTTTTTTCTGCTAATAATTATATGTATTTCATTTTAGTATTTAAATATAGAATAAATGAGCATCGTCGTAATGTTCGTAATGAAGAGATCTCCAAACCTTCTATTGCTTACGACTGCTAGGCTCATGATTATCGTTTTGATTTTTTTTTAAAAACTAACATAATTTCATCTCCTGTGTCCTTTTCCCATTTGGATATCCATGAATCTTTTTACATATTTAAAAATTCGAAACATTTTGTTAATGTTATTTCTTCCACTCCGTTCTTGTCTGATGCTTGGAAATTACTCACATAAGTTCGATTTTTGTTTAATTTTGATATTTTTGATATTTTGTTATATGTTTGAATCTTATCTATTTATTTATTTTCTTCTTTTATTTAATAATTCTGCTCACACCAGTATTTATACTTACATTCGTCTTTGTATATTTTTGCTGTTCTGTTAAAACGGTTTTGTGATTCGATCTCTCTGATGGCGCCCATTGGCAAGCTTTCGACAGTACCATGGACTTAGAGAAGAAGGACCGTTTTCTCCAACGGCGGCCTTCCCTCAAAAATGGACCCGAAATGGTCGCTATTATTCGTTCGCCGCTAGGGGTCGTAGGTGTTCTCTGACTGTCCACTACCTCCGTAGAATAGCATTGTGCGCAGACGAAATTTTAGTTTTATTTTCAGTTTTGTTTTTAATTTATTTTTAATATTGGATTTTTTTCATAATGTCGCATTGTTACGCACCGGGTTGCACCTCTGGATATCGAAGTGTTCGAAAAAAAAAACAAAGAAATAGGTGAAAAGAACCCAAGTTTATTTCGTCCACCCTACTATTTCGTCTATTTTTTTTTTTTTCGGGGTGGGGGGGGGGGAGCGAATTGGTTATATTTATAGATATATTTACATATAATGAATGTTTTCATTCTTGGATTTTGAAAAAAAAAATAATAATAATAATAATAATAAATAAATAAATTTTTTCATAGCTATATTCTTTATTCCTGTAAAATATCTGAATAGGTTTTTCATATATATATATATGTATATATTTATATATGTATATTGGATTCGTTTATTTATTGATATTATTATTATTTAAATTTATTCACAGGGAAATTTGCTTTATTTATCTATCAAATTGATGATTTTTTCGAGTTTCTTGAATCTAGTTGCTTGCTATTAATGGTTAAAAAGTAAGAAAATTTAAAGTATTTTTATTTTATACGGTGTGTGAGAATGTAATAAAAAAAAAAAAAAAACATTTCATTCAGATAGTATGATATACAATTTATCTATAAAAGTCATTTATTTCTATTAGCTTTATTAAAACTACTAGCAGGCTTTGCCCGCTTCGCTGGACATTAAACTTAAATGAAGTCTCAAAATACCATATCTTTATTAATAATCTAAGTTCTCGCTGTGATTGGTAGAGGTTTTCTCGCTCGCAAATTAAGGACTCTGGGTCTCCACTGTCTTCGGCACAACTTACTCACTTTTTACTTTCCCTTCCTCAGCGGTGAGTTCGAAGTTTTGCAAAATCACACTAATGTACATAATGCGTACACTTAATCAATATCCAGTCTGGGTCCCCACTGCCTTCGGAACACACTTCTTACTTCCCCTTCCTCAGCGGATCAGTTCAAAGTTTTGCAAATTCCCACTAATGTACATAATGCGTACACTTAATCAATATCCGCGCACAAAAATTCGCCATTCTAAGATAATTCAAAGCGAATTCAAACGTAAAAACATGTTTTTACACATGTTTATTGGGAACAACTTCAGTATAACCCCACAACGATATTTGGCGATTTTTTTTGTTGGCGCTTATGGCTAAATCATAAATCATATATGATAAATGATAAAATCATAATCTAAATCATAAGATCAAAAATCCAAAATAAACAACATATTAGGCTGCATATTATATCGCAAACAGTCCAGAACGACATCGTTATCCTTCAAAACGGCGCCAAAGAAAAATCGGCAAATTCAGCTGTGGGGTTATACTAAAGTTATACCGTTTATTGCCCTCCGACTCCGAGAAGGTGTGTGTGTGGGGGGGGGGGAATTTCAAATTTCGTGAAATCCAGTTACAATAAGTGATGGATGCAAACAAACAATTTACGCACCAAATTTCGTAACCACAGAAGTCTTTAATAGAAAATATTATAAATAAATAAATACAAAACGCACAGCTTTAGTATGGGAACCCTTTGGTGACTTTAAATATTTTAAGCCATTTCTGCGATGAACTGAATTGGCTATCTCAATTGTGCAATTAAAGATCTTGGCGAGAAACGTCCGAGCTACTTCGGTTCCGAATTTCAAATTTTGCCAAAGGGATCCAATACTAAATCTGTTCCATATCGAATCTGGATTGAAAACGGAAAAAGGGTAAAATAAATTAGAAATATCAGACCTATATTTATAAATTTGATACCGAATGAAAGGGGCGATTTTGCTGAATCCAGGGGTTCAAACAGTTTTTCGATGCGACAATTAGATTTTTAAAAAATAACTAAAGTATGAAATTTAAGTGGCAACGGAAAAACGGATAAAATGAAAAATAAATTAGAAATATCAGACTTATTGTTACAAATTCAGTACCAAATGAAAGAGGTGATTTTTCTGAATCCTGGGTTGTAAACAGTTTTTCGATACGGCAATTAGATTTTTTAAAATTAACTAAAGTATGAAAATTAGATGGCAACACTTCATTTCAATCTTTTCATAATTTGTAGTGCGAATCACGCGAATACAGAAGTCTTTAACTTAAAAAATTATTTTTATATTTTACTAGCAGGCTTTGCCCGCTTCGCTGGACATTAAACTTAAATGAGTTGTCAAAATCCAATATCTTTATTAATAACCTAAGTTCTCGCTGTGATTGGTAGAGGTTTTCTCGCTCGCAAAGTGAGGAGTCTAGGTCTCCACTGTCTTCGGCACAACTTGCCCACTTCTTACTTCCCCTTCCTCAGCGGGTGAGTTCGAAATTTTGCAAAATCACATTAATGTACATAATGCGTACACTTAATCAATATCCAGTCTGGGTCCCCACTGCCTTCGGTAAACTTACCCACATCTTACTTCCCCTTCCTCAGCGGGTGAGTTCGAAGTTTTGCAAAATCCCACTAATGTACATAATGCGTGCACTTAATCAATATCCAGTCTGGGTCCCCTTTGCCTTCGGCACAACTTACCCACTGCTTACTTCCCCTTCCCCAACAGGTGAGTTCGAAGTTTTGCAAAATCCCACTAATGTACATAATGCGTACACTTAATCAATATCCGCACACCAAAATTCGCCATTCTAAGATAATTCAAAGCGAATTCAAACGGAAAAACATGTTTTTACACATGTTTATTGGGAACGACTTCAGTATAACCCCACAACCATATTTGGCGATTTTTTTGTTTGCGATTATGGCTAAATCATAAATCAAAAAACCATAAATCATATATGATAAATGATAAAATCATAATCCAAAACATAAATCATAAAACATAAAATCATAAATCCAAAATAGACAACATATTAGGCTGCCATATTATATCGCAAACAGTCCAGAACGACATCGTTATCCTTCAAAACGGCGCCAAAGAAAAATCGCCAAATTCAGCTGTGGGGTTATACTGAAGTTATACCGTTTATTGCCCTCCGACTCCGAGAAGAGGAGGGGGGGGGGTATTTCGAATTTCGTGAAATCCAGTTATAATAAGTACCGGATGCATACAAACAATTTACGCAGCAAATTTCGTGACACCGAAGTCTTTAATAGAAAATATTATAAATAAATAAATACAAAACTCACAGCTTTAGTATGGGAACCCTTTGGTGACTTTAAATATTTTAAGCCATTTTTACGATGAACTGAATTGTCTATCTCAATTGTGCAATTAAAGATCTTGGCGAGAAACGTCCGAGCTACTTCGGTTCCGAATTTCAAATTTTGCCAAAGGGATCCAATACTAAAGCTGTTCCATATCGAATCTGGATTGAAAACGGAAAAAGGGTAAAATAAATTACAAATATCAGACCTATATGTATAAATTTGATACCGAATGAAAGGGGCGATTTTGCTGAATCCAGGGGTGCAAACAGTTTTTCGATGCGACAATTAGATTTTTAAAAAACAACTAAAGTATGAAATTTAAGTGACAACGGAAAAACGGATAAAGGGAAAAATAAATTAGAAATATCAGACCTATCGTTACAAATTCAGTAGCAAATGAAAGAGGTGATTTTTCTGAATCCTGGGGTGTAAACAGTTTTTCGATACGACAATTAGATTTTTTAAAATTAACTAAAGTATGAAACTTGGATGGCAACACTTCATTTCAATCTTTTCATAATTTGTAGTGCGAATCACGCGAATACAAAAGTCTTTAACTTAAAAAATTATTAAGCTATTGTATATTAAGCTATTGTATAGCTTTTATCGCGGGCTTTGAGCGCGGCGACCGAATCGAAAAATTCCGTAACGAAAAAAAAACCTAACACAGTTCGGTAGACTTCGGCTGTACGAAGCTCGCACAGATCGAGACGAGCTGCTCCGAAATCGGACGAATACATAAGCAGCTGTTTGTGAGAAAGTGTATAGGTGTATAGGTATCTATCATCTATGTACAACAGTGAATAGCTGTACGCGTAAAATTTGTGTATGAAGTAGATCAGATAAAACTTGAATATCGCCATTCGACTTGCAGGCCTTTAAAACCTATTAAATACCTTTTCTCTATTAAAATTTGTTTTCTTATCATTATTGTTATCTTATCATTATTGTTATCTTATCCATTAATATCAAAGGAAAACCTTGAATATCCCCATTCGACTTGCAGTCCTTTAAAACCTATTAAATACCTTTTCTCTATTAAAATTTGTTTTCTTATCGGTCACCACGCTCAAAAAGTGTAACTTGAATTAATATCAAAGAAAAAACTTGAATATCCCCATTCGACTTGCAGGCCTTTAAAACCTATTAAAATACCTTTTCTCTATTAAAATTTCTTTTCTTATCATTATTGTTATCTTATTCATTAATATCAAAGAAAAAATTTGAATATCCCCATTCGACTTGCAGGCCTTTAAAACCTATTAAATACCTTTTCTCTATTAAAATTTGTTTTCTTATCGGTCACCACGCTCAAAAAGTGTAACTTGAATTAATATCAAAGAAAAAACTTGAATATCCCCATTCGACTTGCAGGCCTTTAAAACCTATTAAATACCTTTTCTCTATTAAAATTCGTTTTCTTATCGGTCACCACGCTCAAAAAGTGTAACCTGAATTAATATCAAAGAAAAAACTTGAATATCCCCATTCGACTTGCAGGCCTTTAAAACCTATTAAAATACCTTTTCTCTATTAAAATTTGTTTTCTTATCATTATTGTTATCTTATCATTATTATTATCTTATTCATTAATATCAAAGAAAAACTTGAATATCTCCATTCGACTTGCAGGCCTTTAAAACCTATTAAATACGTTTTCTCTATTAAAATTTGTTTTCTTATCGGTCACCACGCTCAAAAAGTGTAACTTGAATTAATATCAAAGAAAAAACTTGAATATCCCCATTCGACTTGCAGGCCTTTAAAACCTATTAAATACCTTTTCTCTATTAAAATTCGTTTCCTTATCGGTCACCACGCTCAAAAAGTGTAACTTGAATTAATATCAAAGAAAAAACTTGAATATCCCCATTCGACTTGCAGGCCTTTAAAACCTATTAAAATACCTTTTCTCTATTAAAATTTGTTTTCTTATCATTATTGTTATCTTATCATTATTATTATCTTATTCATTAATATCAAAGAAAAACTTGAATATCTCCATTCGACTTGCAGGCCTTTAAAACCTATTAAATACGTTTTCTCTATTAAAATTTGTTTTCTTATCGGTCACCACGCTCAAAAAGTGTAACTTGAATTAATATCAAAGAAAAAACTTTAATATCCCTATTCGACTTGCAGGCCTTTAAAACCTATTAAATAACTTTTCTCTATTAAAATTTGTTTTCTTATCGGTCACCACGCTCAAAAAGTGTAACTTGAATTAATATCAAAGAAAAAAATTGAATATCCCCATTCGACTTGCAGGCCTTTAAAACCTATTAAAATACCCTTTCTCTATTAAAATTTGTTTTCTTATCATTATTGTTATCTTATCATTATTGTTATCTTATTCATTAATATCAAAGAAAAAACTTGAATATCCCCATTCGACTTGCAGGCCTTTAAAACCTATTAAATACCTTTTCTCTATTAAATTTGTTTTCTTATCGGTCACCACGCTCAAAAAGTGTAACTTGAATTAATATCAAAGAAAAAAATTGAATATCCCCATTCGACTTGCAGGCCTTTAAAACCTATTATAATACCTTTTCTCCATTAAAATTTGTTTTCTTATCATTATTGTTATCTTATCATTATTGTTATCTTATTCATTAATATCAAAGAAAAAACTTGAATGTCCCCATTCGACTTGCAGGCCTTTAAAACCTATTAAATACCTTTTCTCTATTAAAATTTGTTTTCTTATCGGTCACC
>OZ005649.1:359625218-359676218 GCA_963930645.1 Salticus scenicus | reverse complement strand
GATGTTTGGGATTTATTAATGTGTAACCTTTTGACCAAGACTATGACTTCTGATGTACAATTTTTTAAAACCTTTAAAGCATTCTTCATTTACATGTTCTAGGCATGTTTCTTATTACCATATTTTTATTTTTTGTGGGGGTAATAAGAGACATGAGTCTCTTATTACCCCCACTGTTAATTCCTGTGCCCCCTCCCCCCCTCCCCCCCAATTGTAGTTCCTGTTAATTTGTCTGACTAGTTTACGAGGAGTTTACCTAGTGTTAGTCCTAGTCTAAGTTTACCGAGAGAACTTTTTTTTTTTACTTTAAATCAAAAAGCAGTTTTACTCATTAGGCTAGATCATATTTAAGGCTTATGATTATGTAAATTTATGTTTAGAATGTCTATAAGTTAGTATTTAGTCATTAATACTTCATTACATAATAAATAAATTCATTTATAATTACTAGAAATTTTTTTTATAACATTTTGTTCGCTTGTATACACTTCAAAGATACGGTTTTTTGGCTATTTTCGACTACACTTTAGAAAATGCGTAAAATATTTTCTGCCCACTTTAAAAATTATATTGATGTTTTTGGTTAATCCCTAGGTTATGTTGATTATGTAGAACTATCATTAAGTACAATATTATATTATTTAAGGCTTAATATTAAAAGAAATGAATTTCACAAACACATTTATGACAGTTAATTTTCGAGAAAACATATTTTTGAATGGTTGTAAATAATAAAAATTAAAAACTATTGGCTGATTCAGTATTGTTTCCAGGTGTCTTTTATTACCCACATGATTCTACATTGCTATATATGGACAGTTACAAGCCTGGTCTCTTATTACCCCACGCGGGGTTATTAGGAACAAGGATTTAATGAAAATTTAAATGTTTTTTTAAACAAAAAATTTAAGTTCAAAAATCACCTAAAAAATCAAGAGGAGTCTATTTAACGAAATTAACACAACACATTTATTTCAAGTTATTTAGATTAATAGTATAGATTTTATTAATATTTTTTGTCTCTTATTACCCCTTTTGTCTCTTATTACCCCAGCTTCCCCTATTACTATTTTTATAAATTTTGAAACAGAAAAAATGGCGTATCAGATATTGTGAAAACGCAATTTTCAAATGGCTCAACGATAAATTTGTCTGGCTAAGTTTCATAAAAATTATAATGATATAATTAAAGTAACTTATTTTCTGAATTAAATTTGTTGTTTAAAACAAATTAATAAAAATGTGTATCACATATAGTTTGAATTTATTAATTAAAATAAAGATATAAATACTGACTATTTAATTCTAAAAATTAAACAGCCTAAAATTCTATAAACAGAATTTCAAAATTTACAGTGACTTTTTTTAGTTCCCCATCATACTATAGGTATGGGGAACTTAGGTAATCATGAGAATTTTCGTCCTCGGTTTCTTGACTTTTCTACACGTTTTCAGGTGTGGGGAATCCGAAAATGACAAAATTTCTATGGTGTCTGTCTGTAGGGTGTCTGTTAGTCTGTTAGTCTGTTAGTCTGTTAGTCTGTTAGTGGGTCAGTCCGTTAATTTATTAGTCTGTGTACATGATATCTCAAGAACAAATTGTCGCAGAGAGGTGAGATCAGTTTTAAAATATTACTTTCGACACTGGCAAGAACCCTATTCATTTGCAACATTCGAATTTAAAAACTTCGTAAGTTATTAGAAATTTACGATTTTCTTAACATGGGAGAATAGGACAAAAATTCACTTAAACGTGCATTAAATGAAAACTTTTTACTGTAAAAATGTCAGACCAGTTTTAAAATATCAGTTTTGATGCCGGAATGAACATCAGTAACTATAAATGTGCTACTTTGAAAATTTCGCAAGTTACTGGAAATTTACGAATTTCTTAACATGGCAGTATAGGGCAAAATTTCACATAAACGTCAATTTTGAGAGATATTTTCATCGTAAAGATGTCAGACTACTTTTGAAATATTATTTAGGACACTGCCATGAATATCAATGACTATGAATTTTCCAATATAAAGATTTCGTAAGTTATTGGAAATTTACGAATTTCTTAACATGTCAGAATAGAGCAAAATTTCACATAAACGTCAATCTTGAGGGATATTTTCAGCGTAAAGATATCAAACCACATTCGAAATATTATTTAGGATACTGGCATGAATATCATAGACTATGATTTTTCCAATTAAAAAAAATTCGTAAGTTATTTGGAATTTACGATTTACTTAACATGTCAGAATAAGGCAAAATTGATCAGAAACTTCCATTTTGAGGATCCTAAATACATTAGACAACTTCAAAATTAAGTTTATGATATTTGTTTGAACATGATTGAATACAAATATTCTCCTAGAAAATTTTCGTAAATTATTCGTAATTTACGATTTTATCAACATAGCGAATTTGTAAATTTTTCATATAAATATGAATTTTGAGGTTTATTGCATTGGAAATAGTAGCATGAAAACTAAACAACAGAATTGACCCTGATAAAATAAATTAATAAATTAGAATAAGATAATTATATCCAAGTGAACGGTGGATAGCCTATTAGGCGGGGATTTCATTCTGTCACTGTATCAAGCTTTGGTCAAATTCATTTCTTTTAACATGATTATAATATGTCTCGCACTAGAAATTTCTGAGAACATAAATATGATGGGGAACTGAGCAGAGTCCACCTATGCCAACTAGTTTTTTAATTCTTTTGCGGAATTGAAGATACGTTGCTATATAAAGCTTGATTTTCTGCATTGATTAATTTTACCAGTCCTTTAAACTTTGTCTAATAAACAAATAAATTGTGTCTAAAAGTTAAAAGAAAATAATATTTATGAATCGAATTTATTGAGAGAAAGTTATACAAGACGAAAGTTTGTATTTGAACACTCAACCGAGTTCTGATTTCATTTTGTTAGAAATCAGGTATGTATTAGTTTAAAAACGACAAATTCTTATTCGCAAAAATGTCAGCAGATAGGCTAATGTTACATGAAAAATAAGTTTAAAAAATATAATAACAAAATTAACCAAACACTATCTATAAAATTTATGTTGCATCAATTATTTCAAAATTGATTTCTAAATTTGTTATACTAGAAAGTTAACGCTAGCAATTAGTTCATTCATATAGTTTTCTAAATTTCAGTTTGTTGCATAAATTTATAATAAGCTGTTATTAAACTTTTATTCATTGTACGAATTATTTATGGTTATAAAGAATATTTTAAATACCTTAAAAATCAATCGGTAAATAACATTTTTTTGTTTATGTGTAGTATATCAAACTTAGACAGAAATAAATATGACAGAAAATGATTGTAGTATTTACATTTATTTGCACTGATATTTACATAAATAAAAATACATTTCATACACAATTCATATCAAGCTTTCACATCACAGGAAACTACAAGAATATTGAACATGGAGATGAATAAAATTTCAACTTTCTTGTGTACAAATAAAATAGATTTAGTAACATTTTAAGCTATAAAAAATTTAACTGATTATAAACAGAAATTATTTTATATACTTCCTCCATTTTTTATTGAGGTTAGAATAAATAGATTTTATACGGTGCTTATATATACCGTCTGAGGTATGTTAGTATCCTGACTTGTTTTCATGACTGTAATTATTTAAATACACATGTATGTATATATATATATATATATATATATATATATATATATATATATATATATAAGCGTTTCAGATGGGGAATATTGTCAATTATTTGGAGTTATTAATTCATTGTTTCTAAAACTTGCTCTAAGTAAAAAAAAGGCAGAGATATTCCATACAATTTAAGTAATTTCAGATAATACCACGGAAAAGTTATTAATAAAAATTCCTTTGAAGAAAATAGAAAAATTGTTTGTAAAAGGAAAACTATATTTCAAATGCAATTTAAAATATTGTTTAAATAAATTTTTTAATCCCTTTTTTTCCCCCTAGATAATTTTAACAAATAGATGCGTGAAATAGAATAATTATTTACTGATTTAAAAAATTCATTTTATTTCAGAGAAATTCTTTCCATTTACTTAATATAAGTGTTTTATTTTAGTAATTCCTTATTTGAACAATTTTCAAAATATAATCATTATAATACCCCTTTAAAACTAAGAATTTTTGTATAGTTGAAATATTTCGAAATTGGGCATTTATTTCTATTTATGTGCTAATATTTATGTGTTTAACATACTAAAGTAACGCTATATAAAAATTAAACTTCGATAAAAAATATTTTCTCCTTCTTTATATTTCGTTTCATTTTTTTTTTTTTTTTTTTTTTTTTTTTTTTCCAGAATAGCTAATACATAAGTGTCAATTCTTCCGGTTTTGAAAAACACAATATTATAAAATAATTGTTTTCGTCATATTTAATGGCAGAATACCAGCTGCCATATTGAGTATGACGAAAACAGTTTCAAATAGGGTCTTAAAAAACCAGAAAAGTTGGTTCTATGCTAATATGTGAATCGGATATATGTTAAAAAGTTTTAACATATATTTTTAACATAAGTAGGGGGAGACAATGAAACATTACTTCTAAAATCAGTCAGATTTGTCACAGAAAGTTTCAGCTCAAATATACGTTGTACAACTATATGTTCCACTTACTCATGTAGTTTTAATATATTCACGCTATTACAACACTAACTGGAGAAGATTATTATATTTTCACAATTGAAACTAAGTTTGATTATTGAAAATAATTTTTTTCCCTTGTTGTTATATGTAAAAATGATTTTTTTAAATACATTATAATCTTTGTGTTATTGTCTTTATGTTTCCAATATGATAATCAAATATGTATATATTGGAAGTTCGTATTTTTATTTTTATTTTGTAACCTCAGTTTCATTGTACCCTGGGTGAAGGGTATTTACTTGAAATAACATGTCACTGCTAAATATAAAATCACTGATATGAAATAACAAATTACTGGTTGTCACTAATAAAAATAAAACTCTTTTACTAAGAGGAATTAGCAAAACTCAGACTATTTAGCTATTTTCATTCTCCATACACTATTTATATGCCTACAGGATATGCATTTCTTTTCGAGAGGCAAAATCTTACCCACCAAGGCTGCTCTAAGAAAAGAAGGAAGAATCGGAAAATCGGAAAAAGGATTTAAAAAAAAAAAAAAAATGTTTTGCTATACCAATAAAAAATATTTAGGTTAAGCAATTAGAATGTTAAAAGAGAGGGAGGGGGGGGAGTAAGGTATGAAGGGATTGTTTTCAAATTAAACTCCAACTTCTACATATTTTGAAGAAGCCAGTGACACAGATACAGATTACTTTTAAGCTAAAGTTGATCACCGAAGTCTTAAGAACTGAATATCAACACGTAATATGCGCAGCACAAGCAGTATCTGTATAATCTATATGTTTTAATCAAGAAGAGTGGAATAAAACATAAGGAAATGTGTTTTATTTTATATTTTATTTTTTTGAAAAATCATAAATTTAAATAAAATTGAATAAATAGTACTATATGTAAGAACACGTCAACCGAGTTTCAAACTTAGGCATTCTTCAGAAACACACATTTTTGAAAAAAAAAAAAAAAAAAAACTTAAATTGTGCTGAAATTACCACCCGCATTTGGAAAAAAAAAATGCGGAAATGTTAATTTTCTGAACAGACTTGAGCCAGTTTAATATGAAAAGGAATGATATTTCATAATATAATAGAAGTATCCTGCTTTTTGTCTAAGACTATAATCTTTAAGACAAGTTCCGTTTTTATATTTTAATCAAGTTCATTTTTCATTTATTTATTTATTTTTTTTAATTTAATCATGTTCACATTTTAACTATAAGTTCTTTTGTTGTACTTTATTAATTTTATGTTTTCGTATTTAGCTCACTGTAATGTAAAACATTCATAAAATACTCTATATTTGGTGAAAATTGCATTTTTTTCTTGTATTAGGACTGTTTCAATTGTACCGAGTATGTGTTTCATTGTACCCTGGCATACGGGGTACAATGAAACACTGTTAGACATTTTTTTTTTTTTTTTTTTGTTATTTTTCAAGTATAAATATATTGTTTAGAAACTTATAAAAATTATTTAGATGAATACAAGATTAAAAGTATGCATTAATTGCACATTTTTGCATGCAAAATTGTGGGCTAGGAAAAAATAATGAGTAAATTTTGTTTCATTATACCCCGTCTTCCCCTATGTAACATATATACATTTTATAAAAAAAAAAAGAAAGAAAGAAAGAAAGAAAAAGGAGAGAGAAATAATATAAATGCCTTACATCAAGTTCCTTATACTTTTCGCAATATAAATCGGTAAGTTAGAGTGACAAACATCATTTGTAATCATCTGTAATAATTACCGCACATATTACAAATCATTGCTTATTACACTGAGAAAAAAAATATACCGCCTTCCTCTAGAATGAATGAGTGACCATTTTCTAAATCCCTTAACTAGAAATATAGGTTTCCGAGCTATGCGCGTAAGGCACGCCAATAAACTGAATAGACGAAATTATCGAGAATTTCTAGTGTATACATTTCTAGATGGTGAAATAATATTCTGAATACTCTAAATATTCTGAATCATTTGTATTGCGAGAAATTCTCGCTTGATTTTCTAGAATTCGGTAATAAACCAAGATTATATAGTTGCTGAAACCCGCCTCTTGTAGTCTCATTTATTTGCAGAGATTTTTTAAATAACTTTGCCCCCGAGAATGTAGGCAAACGCTCTAGAATTCTAATAGGGGCTTCTAGAACTCGCTTTCCAAGGGTACTAGAATTTATAAAGATGACATGGACTATTTTTTCTAGAGTCACAACTTAGATTCTAGATGTCAGTTACAGAATTTTTTCTCAATGTAACACTAAGAGTTAACTGATGTATAAATGTTTTTAATTTTTTACATTTTGGGGGGTGGCTAAATCAATTTCTTGCCACAAAAGGAAAATAAAGCAATTTAAAAATTTCATTGTGTTTTAAAACAGTTAATATGATCATCAAGAGAATGCAAGCCGTTAATGACAAACATGTCCAAGCTTGCCTTTCTTTCTTTTTTCTTTTTTATTACGTGATACCAAAACAGATGACTTGACAATGCTTCAGCAATTTTATTATGTTCAAGCTTAAAATCCTGTAATCCAGGATAAAGAATCTTATGAAAATTATTTTTATATCAAATTAAGCACTAAAAGCAGGGACGGTTAGAGAAAGAGAACACTTAAGTAAAAAGTTACACGTACAGTATAAGTCAGCGTCTGCGAGTTACTATTATACAAGTGCGTACTTTACGCATTGCATGAAAAACCAATGAGGAATTCGGAAAGTTATACATTTTTTTAAGCTTCAATATTCAACAGTGCTTCATAGATGCGGAGGTGAAGTATGTGGGAAAGCAGACTGTCCAAACAACCATGGGGAGTATAAGTAGCTAAGGGCAAATCCAGGAATGGGAAACGACGGATACAGGAAAGGTGACCGCGTTGTCACATCATCTGGTTGATAAAGAAGCTGGTCATCTTTTACAAGAACTTTAACCGCAACTCTTCTTGCTGGAGACAAACCAACTCCAAGCTCTTGCTGAAGCTGGCGTCTTTTGGTTTTATAACGGCGATTTTGAAACCATATTTTGACCTGAAAAAATAAAATATAATACATGTTATCATACAAATTTATTACATTTTGTTTAGTTATTTATGTATTTCTCATTATCAGGGAGATGTTAACAATGTTGCTTAAATGAAAGTAAGATTGCAAAAATGGTGTGTCGGGAGGTAGGAAGCTCAAATATCTGCTGTAGTGGGCGCTGTATCCCTGTGTAGTATTGTTGTTTGATTTATCGACCGTCCATCTTATTTGCTAACAGAACACGTGATGGGAGTTATTATGGATTCCTTCAAGGAGGCTGAATATGAAATAATTTAAGTTTTGTGTACCAATGGAAGACTTCTGGTTATCATCCCTACAATCTCGATCTGTCACCTCACTATTTTCAGTGCTTGGTGCTTAAAAAAAAAAAAAAAAAAAAAAAAAAAAAACATTGAGGGGACGTTTGTTTGCCAATAACAATGAGTTTCATGCAAAAATTGCAGAATGATTTCTAATGCAATCAAAGGGCTTTTTAAAAACCAGTATTCAAAATCTCGTGAAACAGTGAGATATTGTGTCAACTAATATGATTATTATGGGTAAACACCAATTTCTTAAACTGTCTTCACGTCTTACCGGATGCTGTTTGCATACAACATACATTTTTAAAAATGTGAATGACCAGTATTTCAATTAATTTTTCCATTATGATGTAGATTATTTTATCACTAAAGTTCATTTTTCAATTAGACGTGCTACGACTACGAAATATATGCAAAAAAAAAAAAAAAAAAAATTCGTACTTTCGCTTTTACTTGGACAATCTTTGTATAAACTATGTGAAAAGGAAGATTATACGTATTTGGAAGGAAAAACAAAAATATTTATCTGTTATATTCCATGTGCATAATTTTTGTATAATTTATTTATTTATTTATTTTTTAATCTTATTATTTACAAATTAAATTATTTTTCTCAAAAAAAAAAAAAAAAAGAAGGAATTAATCTGAATAAGGTCTATTGTTACATATTACATAGTATTGCAAGTTAAAGATAGATTGCATTTGATTTAAACATACAATATACTGGGTGGTTCAAATGTCTATTGACATTTGACAGTACTGCACGGTATTTTCAGTAAAATTTAGAAAAATGCATGGATTTTTTTTTTTTTTTAAGTAACAAAAGATTTATTGTCTAATGAGTAATTTTTCTCCATCTGGTAGCGTTTTAATTGTAAAATTATTATTATTATTAATTTACAGAGGCGCAATAAATTAAGTAACGCAACTTGGACTATAAATATTCAATGTGACGACCGTCATTCATGACAATGGAAGTCAGACGGTACGCATAAGGAATTCTCATAATAAAGCCTAACTATGACATTGCGTTATCTCGTAACAATACCATAATTTTCAGTTTTGTACGATTAACAGCAGTACTAAGCAATAAGTTTGTAATTTAAATATTTACTAGCTTTTGAAATCACCCGCAACTCGTTAAAATCAAATTAATCAGTTTTCACAGTATATGGAGTCATTTGAGAAGGAATTAAAAATATGAAAGGAACTAAGTAGCGCCTTCTGTTGATTAAAATGTAATTAATATTTTTCATATATATATATTTACATATATTATAATCCCATACTTTTCTACGCATTTAAGTGAAAATTGCATAATGTTACGGTCAATACTTATTTCAACAATATATATTTTTATTTTTTCTGTGATTTTTGAATTACCTGATATATTTTAAGAAATGGCAATTTCTTTTTTTTTTTTTTCCTTTTCTTCGGAGACAAAATAATTCCTTACTGTCACGGAGATATTGCAAATATAAGGAAAATGATGAAATCATTATTATTATTATTTAAAGGTTAATAAACTTTACCAACTTATTTTAAGAAAAACGCACAAAATTAGTTGTTGCATGAAGAATTAATCACAAGTTTTACTATGGGAAATTTGAGTACTACAACATAATTAAAAATTTAATAATCTGTTCCTTCAAATGTATATAATTGTTACATTTAAATTTTAAGTGATAAAATGTTATTACCTTTACACTTACGGAACTTTAACTGTATCACATGAAAGTATGATGCCCTAAACCCATTATTATGTGCTTTTAATTTACATTGATTTATCAGGGATTAATTGACAAAGAATGAGTTTAAAGTGCATTTATGTATCTAAGCATTATATTAGGATGTATACAGAAGCCTAAAGTTGGTGTACCGATTAAAGCCACGTTAAATTTCTTTCTTTCTTTTATATATATATATATATATATATATTGTGTGTGTGTGTGTGTCCGATTATATAGTTTCATATTCAATGTGTGATTTACGTATTTTTTAATTATAGTATAATACATGCAAATGCATGCATACATACAAATGCATGCAAATGCATTGCATGCAAATATAATGCATGCAAAATGCATGCATAAATGCATGCAAATGCATGTACATGCAAATGCATGCATACATATACGTATATACCTATACACGTACATAGAAACGCACACGCACATATTTCCCCCCCCCCCCTACATTTAGAATCTATTTGGTTGGTATATAAAAAAAAGATAAAATAAAGATTATAGTTTTATAATATTTCTAGAAAAATAAATTTAATTATGTTTTTTTTATTCGAGTCAAAGAAAATAAAAATTACTGGACGAAATTTTAAGATATATTTATTAAATTAGAATTTGATTATTTAATTTGAAGTTTTATAGAAAATGCTTGTGAGTTTAGAGTCTTGTAAACGCTGATATACCCATGTAAAAAAAGAATGTTTCTTACAGAACATATTTGCACACCGTATCTTATAGTTTTATTATTAAATATATATACTGCACAAATTAGTATAAAACATTTTTGAAAATGTAACATTAAAAAATATTATTAGTAATTTTTTTTTTATTTCAAGTCTAATATTCTGTTGAAGATCTGCATTCAAAAAAATAAATAAATAAATAAATAAATAAATAAAAATAAAATAAAATAAAATAAAATTATTTGGGATGAAAACGATTTATTCATATGCCTTATTATAAAATATACACACATATATATATATATACTTATTTTTTGAATGAGATTATTTAGATTAAATTAAATTAGAAAAAATGGCTAATTTATTTGCCTACATTATCTTAAAAAAAAAAAAAAATCAAAATAATTTTATATTGAAAATAATAATTATAATAATAGTTAATGCTAAATTTAGAATTATAAATATTTTCTTCTTGTTGTTTATTTTCTTTTCTGATGGTTCCATTTTATTGTGCTTTATGAATTACAAAGACTCACAGTTGAAAATAAAATTGATAGTGTAAAACGCATGCTCTAACAAAATGCATTAATTTAGTTAAGTGGATTTCATGTTATAAATTTTTTTTAAATTAGAGCCATTTTAAATCCTACAAAATAAGTGACAAATTTTGTATACAAATTTCTATTTTTTTTTCCCCCGAATTTTTTATAATAATGAAGTTACACATTTAAAAGATTAACTCTGATTTTCTCATAAAATTCCGTGTTTAAACACTTTACAACAAAGTTCAAAAGAATTGAGGGCTTCGGTTTGTCTATCTGCCCGTCTCTGTCTATCCACCTGTCTGTCTCTATGCCTGTCACTCTAACTCCCGTATATATTTATGGAATTTCTTGAAACTGTTATTTTCCAGTTAACAGTGGGATGTTCCCTGTTGAAAATGGAGTATACGTATACGTATTACATTTCATACCCGTAATACATTACGGGTTTGCGTACAGGAACATCCGAAAGAATTCCAAAGCATTGCGTTCATGGACAGGTATTTATTTAAAAAAAATTTTATTTTATTTTATTTTTTATTTTATTTTATTTATTTATTATTTATTTTATTTATTTATTTATTTATTTATTTATTTGCACATATCATAATGAAATTGCCGTTCATTATTCATTTATACAAACACATACACACAAAAGATTTCTATAGATAATTAGCATTAAGATTTACAGGGCTACACAAAAGCATTTTTGGCAGATTCCAGCAATGTCTAAGGGTGATTAGGAATTTAGTTAGACTATCTAACTTTCTTTGTGTCATTCTGTCTGTACATTGGGTGATCCTGTGTAGGCAAATTACATTCAAGGTTAAACGATGCAGCGAGTATGTACTTTTGGAAAGTGTTAATAATCAATGTAAACCGCCTGATTTTCGGTTTTCGTTTACAGTTTATTGTGGTGAGGTTCGAAAATACACAACTCAAACAAATATGATATTAAATATAAATTTCATTATACAGTGTGGCCATAAAATGAATTTCACTGTTTAAGTGCATCTAGAGCAAAAACTAAATGAATCGAATTGAAACCAGATTTCATTCACAGACTTTGGAAGATGTTTTATGCATTTTTTCATAATGTATAGTAAGTGAGAACAGCGCCAAAATATCCTCCATCGGCGACTTCTGGCACTATATATATATAATTTTTTTTTTCTCCCCATGAATTCTACAATATCTGGATGAAATTTGGTTTCAATTGGTTAATTTACTTTTTGCTGCGGATGCCTCCAAACAGTGAAAGTTATTTTAAGAACACCCTACATTTACGAGTAGGTTACAATTTTGCTTTCTTACAACACTTAAATTTTGTTCACTCCTACAATAAGACTGTTAAATATATATATTCTATTTGAGAAATCTGTGCATTATTTATTTATTTACTTTTCGGGTTGCATATTTTTAAATAAATATTATGCAAATAACATACGCTTCCATTACTTTCAAAACATGTAATGTATACAAGAATAAAAACTACTTTTTGATTAAAAAAATAAATAAATAAAATAAAAACACTGTTAGTTAACATAAATTATGATAGTTGAACAAAAAAAGTAGCCCATTCGTAATGAATTGGTACATTAGAGTATATTTATTGTTAAATCTATGTGTATTTATATATTTTAATAGAATATGGCACAACCTAAACACTTTAAAGGCGCGCAAATGCGCCCTTAAAAACCCTTTCAGAACCATTCATTTAGATAGATGTATACAACCTTTATAGCATTCTTAGTTTTGAAAATGAACTTCTGTATATGTATACTTGTATACCATACACACTGAGAAAAAAATTATGTGACTGACATCTAGAAAATTGTGGCTCTAGTACAAATAGTTCCATGCTATCCTTATAAATTCTAGTTCCCTTTGATAGCGAGTTCTGAAATACCCTATTAGAATTCTAGAGCACTTTCTTATACTATCGTGGTCATTCTCCTTTAAAAATCTCTGAAAATAAATGCTAACACAAGAGGCGAGTTTTAATAACTATATTTCTGTTTTATAAGCGAGAATTTCTCGCATTACAAAGTATTCATAATATTCATAATATTAAAACCCGAATAAACTACTACGTCAGAAACGCCAAAGAAAAATATTGGAAATGCATACAGCTGTTTCGGTAGCCTACAGCGTACCGTCTTCAGTGCAAAGAAGATTCTGAATCAGGAGAAGTGCTCGTATATATAGGAGAGGGGCCGGATTTAGTTCAACCAATAGGATTACGGGAAAGGTGGGGAGAGTGGCCAATAGGAATTTAGGAAAGTCTATATCAGAAACGCCAATATTTTTCTTCGGCGTTTCTGACGTAGTAGTTTATTCGGGTTTTAATATTCCAACGCCAAGTCTCCTGTTATTATATTCATAATATTGTTTCACCATCGAGAAAAGTGTAAACTGGAAATTCTCTATTATTTCATCCATACCTTATACGTATAACTCGAAAATCTATATTTCTAGTTTAAAAAGTCAGAAAATGAGTACTTATTCGTTCTCGATGAAAGCGGTATCTTTTTTTCCTCAGTACAGTCTGAGGCAAAAATCTTTTTTACAATACGGAGATATATAGAAGAAGAAAAAAAAAAAACATAAAAGATTTGTTTTATTTCTCAAAACATCCAAACAAATCAATATGAATTTCTCAAATATTTCTTCAATTCTTATATTTATCTATTAATTTTATTATATTTTATTTTATTTCATTAAATAATGGAGTTCAGGCATTAAAACTGAAATTAAAAATCTAGTGTTTTAGCTTTCTGATTAGAGAACATTTGCCTTCAGAATGCTAATAAGATAAAAATTTATGCATATATTGAAATCTGGATCGGCAAATACCTGAGTTTCTGTTAGTTTCAGAGCTTGCGCCAAATCCGCTCTTTCTGCTCCTGATAAGTACCTCTGATGACTGAATCGCCTCTCTAATTCATACACCTGAGCATGAGAGAACGCGGCCCTGGATCTCTTCTTCCGGGGCTTGTTTGACGGTGAATGCCCGCTCAAGGATTCACCGTTACCTGTCGGAACTCTCGCGGATGATGTGTCTTCTCCAGTCGTTGTAGATACAGAGTCACCTAAAGCAGAAAAAAACATTACTTGTATAATAAATAAATAAACATGAAACATTATAAGTATTCATTTATAAATTTAGATAATGTTAATATTTGTCTTAATGATGAATATTTTCTTAATAATATACCTGGAATTGATGTTTTATTTTTATTTTATTATTATTATTATTATTATTTTTTTTTTTTATTTAGACTTGCGATATATTTTATGCATGAGTAAAACTTTTAAACGGCGATGAAGGAAATGATAAAAGCAGATATACAGTCGGTAACAAAAGTTTCCGAACACTAGCAAAAATTCCCATATATATATATATAAAGTACACTTAATACAGTTTTGTTAAATAAATCCTTGTCAAATCTTGTTTTTAGATTGACTAAGAACAGGATTCGACAAGGATTTATTTAACAAAACTTTATTAAGTGCACTTTTTATATATAGGAATGTTTGCTAGTGTTCGGAAACTTTTGTTACCGACTGTACTTTTTATATTAGAAAAGATAAATTTCATAAAATGTACCGAAATAATGGTATTTTATATACATAAATCATAGCATAGTACTATAGCTGCACAACATATATGTAAATAATTGTATAAAGGAATGCGCCATATATTCATTTTAACTGCATCGATGTACAGTCGGTAACAAAAGTGTCCGAACACTAGCAAAAATTCCTATGTAAAAAAAGTACACTTCATACGGTTTTGTTAAATAAATCCTTATCGAATCATGTTCTTACACTGACTAAGAACAGGATTCGACAAGGATTTATTTAACAAAACCGTATGAAGTGTACTTTTTTACATAGGAATTTTTGCTAGTGTTTGGACACTTTTGTTACCGACTGTAGGGTCCACAGTTAACAGTGCCACAGGCTGGACTCAGAACAGCTGTTTGCACATTTTACACCTTTTGTTTGTTCATTAATATTCGTAGTTTTTATTTTGTATTTTAATTATATCAGTTCATCATAATGAAATAAAATAAAATTTACATAATTAAAAGAAGAAAAAGAAAAGCTGTACAATTTGTACGTTGAGACTTTTTCATATTGTATACCTTTGTTGATTGAATGGCTAGCTCTGTGGCCTTCAATTAACGTGTGTCAGTCTCGAACCTAGGTTTAGGCACAGATAAATGTAGTATTTCGGGTCTAATTATGTCCAATTCTTCCAAAATTGACCGTAGAGTAACAAACCAAATCTGACAAATCAAATATAATTCCATACTCTCAAATATCTAAAATAAATAGTTAAATAATTTTAAACATTTTGAATAGAAAGTAGGTTTCCTGTATGTCTGCGGGTTTTTTTTTTTTTTTTTTTTTTTTTTTAATGTAATCTTTATAAAATCATTAACTACTCATAAATTCACCAAATTTCTTGATGTAAAATCATCGCAGTTTATATACTTTCTTAGCAGCGTATAAAATAATAATAGGAAGAAGAAGAAAGAAAAAAAAAATAACAAAAAAACTCCATCATAATGCAGAAAATAAAAATTGTAATATTTTCGCTGATATAATAGTAGTGACGAAAAAAAAAAAAAAAAAAAAGGAAAAGAAAAAGAAGAACAATGTATGAAAAAAAAAAAAAAAAAAAAAAAAAAAAAAAACAATCCGTTTTAAACCTTTAATAATAAATTAACTTGCTTTGCTAATTATTCAAACTGTATGTTTGAACAACCCTGTATGTTTTAATTTTATAATACTGAGCATCTTTAATAGTGGAAATTCTCTATATTTCAGTCTTTTTACTTTGTTGTTATTCTCTGACGGAAGACAGGAGTCTCAGACTTTTTTTTCTGTGCTATGCAAACATTACATTGAAATAGCGTTAATATTCAATGTCGTTACATCATTACTTGAAAATAGGACTTTTGGTTCATATAAATTATGTATAAATATACTTTACTTTCAAGTAGATGTAAAATTCGGACTTTAAAATAAATAAATAAAATATAATGTTCCTTTGTATTAAATTATTGTTTCAATATGCTTTGAAGAGAAAGAAGAGGAGCAAAAATACTCAAAAAGGAGTAAAATTGTGTCAAAATTGAGTATGCCACTTCCTCAAAATATAGCTTCGAAGCAAACGTACTCAAATTTAAAATCCCCATGTTCTTATTATTCAGTATATTAAAATGTTTAAAAATGGGCATCGACCGTCACGAATCCCAGTATCCCACACACAGATTATTATTGATGCATTGTGATACTCACAAATTTATTACATTTATTGGTATAAAACCGTCACAGTTCATATACTTTATTAGCTGCGTCTAAAATAATAATAATAATAAAGAAATAAAGAAAATAAAGAAACTCCATCGCAATGCAGAAAATAAAAATTTTATGTATTTTTCGCTGATATAATTGCCAAAAAAAAAAAAACAAAAAAAAAAGTATGAAAGGAAAACAATGCTTTTTAATTCTTTAATAATAAATTACTTTGCTTTGCTAATGACTATTATTCAAACTGAACACCCTGTATTTTTTAATTTTATAATGCTGATCATTCTTAAAAGGGAAAATTCTCTATATTTCAGTCTTTTCACTTTGTCGTTATTCTCTGACGACAAGATAGAACGACGAGAGATTGATGGCGAAAAGATTTTATAATGCTGAATATCCTTAAAAGGGAAAATTCTCTATATTTCAGTCTTTTTATTTTGTCGGTATTCACTGACGACAAGGTAGAACGACGAGAGATTGATGACGACAAGATTTTATAATACTGCCATCCTTAAAAGGGAAAATTCTCTATATTTCAGTGTTTTTACTTTGTCGTTATTCTCTGACGAAAGACAGATTTATTATTATTATTATTATTATTATTATTATTATTTTTTTTTTTTTTTTTTTTTTTTTTTTTGTGCTGTGCAAACAATACCTTGAAATAGAGGAGCATGCCACTCAAAAGAGCTCCGAAGCAAATGTAAAATTCCCATGTTCAAATGTTAAAATCACCATTTTCTTATTATTGAGTAAAAATTGGTATCGATTATCGTGAATCCCAATATCTCACACACAGATTATTTCCGCAAATCAGTATAAAACCGCCACGAAATACAGTTCTGAAGATTTGAAGAATTAAATTTTGTGTTTGATACGGTTTTGTTCAAATTTGTAGAAATTCTATTAAAAAAAGTCTTATATTACAGAGTATTTGTAATAAATTAAAATATGAACAGATATTAATTTGAAAACATGTGATATTTCATAAATGAAACAAACATGGCTTCCTTTTTCAAATAAAATTACTCATTTCAAAATGAGTATGTCCATTTACTCATTTTTGAGAACTTCATTTTTAACAGTGTGGATACTGAATGTAACTTGGGAACCCAGCATTTGAAAATTCTAATAATTCTAAGTGAATGATGATTAAAAAAATGTGTTAACTATTTTTTATACTAAAAATACGATCATTATTAGAAGTTCTTTAAAACTAATACACTGTACATCAAAAGAATTTGGACACTTTCGAATTTAGACGTATTGTCAAATATCAAGAAAAGCTCTTTAAGAATTATTTTGGAAATTTAGTAGTATAAAAATTTTTTTTATAACTTATATATATTTCAGAAAAAGTTGTGTCCTGAAGAGGAAAAGGAAACCCCCCCCCCCAAAAAAAAAAAAAAAAAAAAACTTAAACTATAAACAAAATGTTTTGGATCACCCCGGTAAAAAGTAATGCTTTGAATGCGTTTTGGCTGTAGTATGCGATTATGAAGATTTTTCTCATTATCTGTATAAATTTTTATAAAGATTACTTGATATATTCATGGAAATATACCGTTTTTTTTTCTTTTAATTATATATGTGTATATATATATATATATTTATATATATATCAATAACATTTATTTGATTATAGCACATACGGTATTAGAGCAAGTGCAAAGATATTTTTGAAAATTTGGCCTACTTACATTAAACACAGCATCTTGCAATCAGACGACAAAAAGGTTCAATATCTTACGACATATGAGCATAAATATTTTTTAACTATACGCATGAGCATAACTACATATGAGCTAAATAATTTTTAACTGCGCATGCGCTATAGCTTTTTAAAAAATTCATTTGCGTAATTTAATATCCAAAATTATTGAGGAACTTATATATGAAAATCCCGAACAAACATCAGGGAAATTAAAAAAATATATGAAAGATTAAATGAACAGAATTTCAGTTCTCTCAAAATAAAAGCTAAATTATAAGGGGTTTTAGTCACATTTTTATTTTGATTCAATCAATGCCCAGTGGTAATGCAATGCTCGCTGATTGTAAATAAATATTGATAAAACTTCATATCTTCTTCTTTTTTTTTTTTTTTTTCAGAAGAGAAGAATTAAAATTCTATCCATTCTATCTCTCATAGCTTTTTTAATTTACACGATATTTGTTTTGGTTTTTTATATAAGTGGATCAACACTTTTGACTATTAAATTATGCAAATATATATATATATATATATATATATATATATATATATTTTTTTTTTTAAAGCTAGCGCATGTTTTTTTTTTTTTTTTTTTTTTTTTTTAATATTTAGTAAAAATGCTCATGTTTCGCATTAAATGTACCATATTTGCATTCTGATTGCTGTATGCTGCTTCTAATGTAGTATGCCAAATTTTCTAAAAATGGCTTTGCACTGGGTCTAATACCCTACGTGTTACAATTTAAAAAGTGGAAATTTTTCAGCAATTAACAACAACAACAACAAAAAAAAAAAAAAAAAAAACTGCTATATCTCCATGAATATATGTGGTCGCCTCATAAAACTTTATACATATAATGGAAAAAAATCCTCATAATCACATGCTACACCCAAAACGCATTTAAAGCATTACTTTTTACAAGGTGATGCAAAACATTTTGTTTTTAATTTAAGTTTTTACTGGTTTCCTTTTCCTCTTCAGGACACAACTTTTGCTGAAATATATATGAGGTATAACATGTTCTTTACATTAAAAAAATTTCAAGATGATTCTTTAAAAAAAATGTTCTAGGTTTTTGACAAAACGTCTAAATTCGAAAGTGTCCAAATATTTATTGATAAACGGCGTATAAATTTTGTTAAAACTTTGAATGAAAATATTTCTCTTAACAACAAGCCCACAACTAAATAAATTGTTTAAGATTTTCTTACTGCATACTGCCAATGAACATTTATCATAAATAATGACCAATTTCTGTATAGTAAAAGTTTACTTTTTTACTCTTACTGCTTGGTATCAATAAACTCTTTTACTTTTGGGTTATTCCATGTGAAATAAACACAAAGAAGCTGAATTTTTAACCTGACCCCCTCATAATTTTAGGAAATTCGGATCATTTATTTGTTCTGCAGAGAAATGAATATATACCAATTAATAATTCCGAATCGCTTTTAGTTTTTGATATACAGGGCTGCAAAAATGGATAAAAAAAAAGCAAATTTTCAAAATTCTTGTATTACAAATGTGCCCATGTTTCCTAATTAACTTAGAGTTATAATTTGGTATCATGTGAAAGCTTATAATATAAGCTTTTAAACGCTATGTCACATGCATATATTTTTAAAATTTTTCATTTTAAGGTAAAACAATTTGTCTTTTACCTTCAATATCTCTAAAAGTACATAATTAATTTTCTTTTAAAAATTATATGTTAATTTTACGTTTATTGTGAACAATTATTATGAGTTTCAGATTGGGATGGCCATGAGATGCTGAGTTATAAATTAAAATAGAGCCCTCCATCAGAATTTTCATACTAACATAACGTAAGTTTTACAAAAAAAAAATCTGCAAATATAATAAAATACACATTATATGTGGAGCTTAATTGTAACTTTCAGTTGCTCGCATTCAGGGATTAATGATAGTTGGGACCCAGCTGCTGTTTAGTTCCCCGGAAAAGAAAAATAAAGTAATGGCCTTATAACAATTAGAATAATTTTTGGCAGGTTTTTACTATTAATATTATATATTGTATATTAATAATAATATTATTATTAATATTATGCATCAATGAAACTTAAAAGGAGGCTTATTTTTTACATTTGCAGAATTTAAAACCAAAAAACTGCATTTTGGCTGTCGAGCACACGAGTGGAACACAATCGTCTGTGTTTGTCATATACATGAAAATGTGACATTAATGCTGAGTTGGTGCAATTTGTAGGAACTTAGTAAAGAAGAAAAGATTCAATTAAATTCATACAATAATTGCATAAATTTTATTGGCTTGTAATCTCCATAACAGCCGCTAGAAAAACACTCTGTCTCCTAAAGAAATGTTTAGTGCTTGTGCATCTTTTAAATTAACTGTAAAGATTGTTCATCACTGCAAATTTCCCCAAGTCTTTGCAAATACATTTGTGCTAAAGTAAAGTTTTTTTTTTTCTTTTCTTTTGACAAAATGAGAAAAGGGATGATTTACTATTTAATCATTTTATATCCAGATTTTAATATGATTGTAAGTTATTTCGATTTTCAATCTTTTAAATACCAGAAGTTAAAGATCCTCGCCTCCCCCCCCCCCCCCCCTCCTCCACACACACATGAATACTAGCTGATCTCTACCGTTTAAGCCTTAAATTGGTGCACATAGCAGCACATCTAAAAGGAATGATAAACCAGTAGATTAGTATTCAAAAATTGCAAGCTTTCATCATTCAATTTTTTTCTTTTTCAAATATCACATAATTATTAATTACAACAACATTTTAATTAACTGTTTTCTTTTTAGAGAGTTTCTATACATGCTAATTTGGACCACCCAAATGAAATCATAAAATATTCTATGTACAATTTCAGTACGGAAATACTGACGGAGGGTTGCATTTTAATTTATAACTCAGAATTCCATGGCCATCCCTCGTTGAAACTCACAATAATTATAGACATTAACGTAGGGATAACATATAAGTTTAAAAACAAAATAAATAAATGTGTACTTTTCGAGATATTGAAGGTCAAAGGTCAAAATGTTTGACATTAAAATTAAAAAATTAAAAAATATGTAAATGTGATATATCGTTTGAAACTCTGTATTATAAGCTTTCTAACGATACTGATCTCTAAGTCAGTTAGGAAACAAAATATGACCACATTTGTAAAACAAGATTTTTTTAAATTTGCATATTTTACCCATTTTTGCAGCCCTGTATATAAAAACAAAAGAGATAGGGACTTATTAATTGGTATACATTCATTTCTCCATAGGACAAATAAATTAACCAAATTTCATAAAAATCTGAGGTGATCAGGCTTTTAGCTGTGTTGATTTGACGTGGTATTTTTAATGCTTGGTATCGGTAAATTTTTAGATCATAGATTGTGAGCACATAAAAAGCACATTTAATGTAAGTGATAAACAAAAATATTTTTACTAATATCGATAAGCCAATTAAAAAATAATAATAATATAATAAAATAAACTGAATACGTTTTAGTGCTGTAACACTCACATTTGCAGTATGCATTTTATAATAAAATTTTATGAAAAAGTCATACATTTAAGTAATTTCAAAGTAAACACGTACTAGAAATAACATTTAACTGAATAATACTTCGTTTACTTATGAATTATTTTTATACTTTTAAACTGAAAAACATATTTTTTTTTTTAAAAACCTTGTATTAAAAAAAATATTTTTATCAGGATTGATATAATCATATTTTATTTAAAAGATATGTATATATATATATTATTTTAACATTGTCCGGGTTAAAAGAAAAAAAATCTAACACGGATATGCTGCAAATGGTAATACTGCAGGATTTTTATTTCTGTTTGCAATGTTTAATTATTTTAATTAATAATAGATTAGTCGTTAATAAATATAAGAAATTATATTAAATTATGTGTGTATTTTATAATTACATTTTAAACTAACAAAATTCAAAATTCTAATTGAATAATGCCTTAAATATAAATTCGGTTGTTTATATTGTTCTGTTCAGTTTCGAACTAAACATAAAAACTTTCATGGCGGGTAATTTGTCCCATACATGAAAACCTGCTTTGTCTTATATATATTTTTAAATATCTGATTTTTGTATTAATAAGGGTTACTTTTTTTTTATTTATTTACTTTCTATTTATTTTATTTTTAAGACTCCGATCCTAAGAAATGAAAAAAAAAAAAATCCAGAAAATGAACTAAGTTGTATCGAATTTTAAAAATTGAACGCGCCGATATATCAACTCACTCCTAAAGGAATTTTAAATGCAAAAGATTACGCGTATAAAATGAATATATATATATATATATATATATATATTAAAAAAAAAGTTTTCATTCTTTGACTGTCTTCTTGAGTTCAGATGAGAAATCTTTTGTTCTCTCTCGCTTTTTTTTTTTTTTTTTTTTTTTTTTTTTTTTCAGCAACAAACATTAACCAAACTTTTCGAACGGAACTAATACTTTTAAGTTTTTTCTTTTAATAAAAATAGTCTAAAAAATTTCGACAAATTTTACGATTGTGTATTAATTTATAATAATAATAATTATAATGATAATAGTAAGAATAATAATAATAAAGGAAATTGGCTTAAAAAAGTTTCTGTCATGAAATGTTTTTACATTTTACCTCAAATGAAAACATGTGTAGATATGAAGAGATTAAATCATGTTAAGATTAAGAAATTTAAAAGGGTTGCGAAAGCCTTTGCTTTAATTTTTTTATTTCGTTTCAGGGAGATTTATTCCTTCTTTAACTTCTTTATTTCGCATTTTTTCTCTTTTTTTTCTTTTTCATTAACGCTCATTATTTATTTTTCTATACAGCATTTAACAGTGATGCTCTTTCTAAAAATTTTGATGATAGTTCGTTGAATTAATTTGTTATAAGTAGAAATTATAAAAATAAATAAATAAATAAATAAATTTTGGAAAAATAATTGAAATTGTTAAAAAAATAATTTAAATGAAAGCAGTTGAGGATTAAAGTTAAATTCTCTTCTCCCTCTATGCATAAAAATATTTTCTTCTATCTGCTTAAACCACTTACATAAGTTTGTTCGAATTAGTTTGTTAGAAATAGAAAAATAAATAAATACAATATAGTTTTTTATAATTTAAAATTACAAAGCATTAAATGCTATCACTTATTATTAACTTTAAGAATTTTTTTTTTTTTTAAGTTCAAGTTTCATAAGGTAATACAGGCTTTTAAAAACTAATTTAAAATATTTAAACGGGATAACTTTAATGCAGTAATAGTTTGAAGTTCAAAAAATCTCTTTAATGATAAGAATTTTCTTTTCTTTCTTTTCCCTTGTCTTTTAATTGCTTAATTGCTTACTTACTTACTTACATTTATTTATTTATTTATTTATTTTAAATAAATGATCACTTGAGAAAAAATAGTTGCTTTTCATTTATGTTGATATGAAAATTGTATTAGTATTATGAAATAACCTTTAAGATAACACTAAACGATAAAACGATAAGACGATAAGTTTAGATAAAACGCTAAAGTAAAAGAGTTAAAATATAAAATTATGAAATTTATTTTCAGTCATTACTAAAATATTGTTAAAAATTAAATCAATTTGTTCCATCTTTTTTATGTTTAATTGCATAGTTTAAAATCTCACCAATAAATATTTGATTAATTTTTATTTTTTGAAAATACAGAGTAGTCCAATGTTTTTAATTTTCCTGCTATTTGTTTAAATTTTTATTACGAGTTTCAATATTAGCAGTTTATTTGAAAGAAAACGAAAGAATACATGGATATTGCCCATAAGATTAATGAACGCAATTAATAATACATAGAAAAAGTATTTAAAGCGTGTAACGCAGTTTTATTTATTTAATTATCTCTCCTATTCCCTGTTTCTCTTCTCTAAGCTGGTAGATGTGAGGTACTGAATTCGATTCCAGGTTACGTTCGTCAACCTAACCTTTCGGAATTTTCCGTGGTTTTTTTCCTTCCGAAAATCACGTGAATACGGTCAAAACTAGGTTTCAAGTGCAGACAATCTGCCATAATCACCAGCACCAACTCTTTCTCCTCACCCTTGATAAGCTGAAAACATCAAAATATCTGTATATTTTTCAATTCTATTCTCATTTTCATTCATTAATTAATAATGCGAATTTTGTGTTCTCTTTTCTCAAGGTTATTCAGCTGTTATTCAGAGTATAAATACCCTGTAAAAAGATATCCTTGTTTAGCCATCCTATATTCCTCCTCACTTAGAGCCCAAAAATTAGAAGGCGATAAATAGACGAAATTGGTTAGCTTAGTTGGAAAAAAAATGTATATATATATATATATATATATATATACATATATATATTTGTTAAATTAAATGCATAATTTAGGTTTTCATAAAGTTAATTTCCATACGAATATATATATATATACATATATAATTTTTTTTTTGTAATGTAGGAACGTACACTATAACAACAACAACAAAAAAAAAAAAAAAAAAAAAAAAAAAAAAAAAAAACACTATAAATTAACTGAAATGTTCATCCAGAGTATCTGTAAATTTTCAAAATTTCTTAGTCAAAAATCTATATAATCGAGATTCTCAAATTTTATTCTGCATTTTTATCTCTTTTTATTATTTTATTTCTCAATAAAAATTAAAAAAGAATGTTTCTACTTTGGAAAAAGCATTCTAAGTCACAAATATATTCTCGCCAGTAATTAATTAAATTAATATTAGTCATTATTATGTATATATAAAATAGATTTTTTTTTTTATACCACCGTTTTTTTTTTTCTCTGTAAATTTACGTAAGACGTAAGATAAATTAGTAATTTTCTATTAGAATTTTTAATAGTATACAAAAGGAATACGTCAGCCAAAATTTCCTGTAACATAACAATGCAAAGAATATTCGTACTCAGGAATTATTTTTCGTAAGGCACACTGTAATAAATCTCGAATTAAATGATATTCTCCAGTTCTACTAGCCAAAACGGAACCAGAGTTACCTTTATTGAAATTTTATTTTTCCGACTGAGTGAAAATAATGCCTGACCGGGAGTCGAACCCCGGATCTTTGACTTACAAGGTCAAGGCTCTACCAATTGAGCTATCCAGGCCGACACCCCGGTCAGCATTACTCACTCAGGTTGTCTAAAGGTTGTCTGAGGGAGTAATGCTGACCGGGGTGTCAGCCTCGATAGCTCAATTGGTAGAGCCTTGACCTTGTAAGTCAAAGATCCGGGGTTCGACTCCCGGTCAGGCATTATTTTCACTCAGTCAGAAAAATAAAATTTCAATAAATATGATTTTCTTCCACAGTTGATTGTGTGATATTAATAAAAATTGCATTTCAGAGTTACCTTTGGTGTTATGTGGAAGACACGGAAGCACAATTTAATCTGTCACTTACCACTTCTCAATCCTTCTTTGATACTGATTTTCCGTATGTAAAACAAAAAAATAATGTAACTACTAGATGAAATATATATTAATTGGCTACATATTTTATCTGATTATAGAAAAAAAAGTTTCTTTTGATATATTCAGATGCAATTTTAAACATTTTTTTTTTTTTTTTCTTTTTTAGTTTTAAAAAACATAAATTTCCTGTAGGAAAATTACAGAATTTTTCTATTTTTTAACAAAAAAGATTTATATATATATATATATATATATTTTAAACTTTACAGAATTTATGAACATTAGTTTTTTATATAATTTTCATGTATTAGATAATTCTGCAGGAATTCATAAATTGTGATATTTTCCCCCTCCCAACAGAAAAAAGAAAATCGATTTTTTTAAAATATACACTATCTACTAATAAGTATTTGGACACTTTCGAAATTAGGCGTTTTGTCAAATATCTAGGAAAAAAAAATGCGATAAAAGCTGCATATAATTTAACTATAATAACACGTAGGGTATTTGATCCAGTGGAAAGCCATTTATAGTATTCTTGGCATACTACATTAGACACAGCATGACGGCAATCAGAATACAAATAATTAAAAGATAAAAAAAAATAATAATAATATACCATGTTTTTAAATTTTCTGATGAATCATTAATAAAATACGCGAGGATAAAAAATAATATATAAGCAATATTTAAGCACGCGGACTCAGTTCAGTAAACTAATAATAATAACGGGGGAAAAAGTTTAATTTTTTTAAGGTTCACGTTCAATTAAATGTATTTATTTTTATGTCGAAAGAAAATGAAATCGTAAATTTTTTTTGGCAACAATTAAATTATAGCTAATATTTTAATGGCTATTTTTATTGCTATTAGGAGCTTATTATTTTCATATTTTAATTAATTAAAAGAAAACTATTCAAAAATCTGACTTCGAAGAATTGTGTTGTCACCGGGTTCTGAGCTACTGTGAAAGTTTCAAATGTCTAGCTAGTAGGGAAGTTAGTTAACAATAAATTGAAAGATTTGTACCGGACAAACAAACAAACAAGAATAGAAGTTAATAAAAACATGGTAAAAATATTACATATCTAAAAAAAATCTGAACATTTTTACTGAATAAATTTTGGCCACGCATGCGCAAGTTCTTAAAAAATTTCATTTGTGAATAACTAAATAAGAAAAAGTATTGAGCTACTTATATGATAACCCCAAACAAATATCGTGTAAATAAAGTTATTAGAGATAGAATGAACAGAATTTAAGTTCCTCTTGAAAAAAAAAAAAAAAAGGAAGGTGATAGGGGATTTTATCAATCTTCATTTACAATCAGCGAACACTGTATTACAACTGGGCATCGATTGAATCAAAATTAAAATGTGAGTAAAGCCCTTAATAGTTTAGCTTTTATTTTAAGAGGAACTGAAATTCTGTCCATTCTCTTTCACATAACTTTTTGCTTTTACACGATATTTGTTTGTAACTTTCATATAAGTAGTTCAATACTGTTAAGTATGTTGTACTGCTGTTAAAGTATGTAAATGATTTAAAAAAAAAAAAAAAAAAAAAAAAAGCTTTCGCATACGTAATTAAAGCTTATTTAGTAAAAATGCTCATATTTTTATGAGCTACAGAGCATATTTTTTTAAGCTACACAACATACTGTAATCAGAACATTTTTGTGTTCTGATTACAGTATGCTGTGTCTAAATAGTAGGCTAAGTGCCCTAGAAATGGCTTTAACTGGGTCTAATATACGTGTTGTAATTAAAAAAGAGGCAATTTTTTAAAGAAACCGTTATATATCAGTAGACATATGTGTTTGTTTCATAAAAATTTATACAGATAATATGAAGGATCTTCATAATCACATGCTACAGCCAAATCGCATTTCAAGTATTATTTTTTACAGGACGATCCAAAATATTTTGGATTTTTCTTTAATTTTTAACTGGTTAACTTTTCCTCTTCGAAACAAAACTTTTTTTGACATGGAATCCGGACATAATATCGCGGGACAAAACCTCGCCGGACAAAATATCGCGCCAAAAAAATCTATTTGAAAATTTGATTTTGTGTCACGCGTGATCGCTGGCGGGGGCCACATGGCCTTATAAAAATTAATTAATTAATTAAATTAATTAAATAAATCATAGAGTTGAATTTCATTAATTTATGTATGTTTATTTTTAAGTTATTTTATCTTTTTCTTTTCACTATTCAAAATACATTTTAAAAATCGTGTACATCACTGCTGACATTAAAGCTGAACACTATTCACAAACTTGAATTAAAAATTTTAAAATTGATAAGCACAATTGAATTCATTATGACTAATCTTGACAAAAGTTAATAAATATAGTTTTTAAACTATTTTAAGTAAAATTTATAAAAAAAAATTGTTGTAGGTTTGTCAGAATGGCAGTTCTCTGACTAAGGTACGTGTTGTCATGAACTTTTATACAACATTACTAATAATTACCAACTCATTTTTGCTTTGTATTCATTTACGTCGGTGATATTTTGTCCTCGCGATATTTTGTCCCGCGATATTTTGTCCCCAACCCTTTTGACATATATGAGATATAACATGTTCTTTATACTCTCAAAGTTTCAACATAAAACCTACAGAATTTTTCTAGATATTTAACAAAATGTCTAAATTCGAAAGTGTCCAAATACTTATTGGTGGATAGTGTATAATTACGTATATACATGTAATAACTGAAGACATTGATTCTGTCCTAGTAATATTAACCAAATCTCCACCTTATTTTTTTTTTTTTTATGAAAAAAAAAAAAAATAATAATAATAATAAATAAATGTTTTGTGAGAATAATGACACATTTTAAATGTAATTAATATTCTAAAAATATATATATATATGTATTGGCAGAATCTAATCATATATTTTCTACATCTAGAAAAAAAAAAAAAAAAAAAAAAAAAAACATGTGTAATATTGCAATTATTTGTTGTAAATGCACTACTTAAGAGGGATTTAGTTATTAAACAAAATATGACATGTTAAATTCATTATTAATATTAAAAACATATCAAAAATTGGAAATTGTAACAAAACTTTTAAAACACATCATAAAATTTTATTAAAATCATATTATACACAATACTAAGTCTTTCGCCATTAATTCATGGCATCTTTATACATATAAGTTGCATTATTGATATTATTATTTGTAAAACTAAAAAAAATTAAGATTTAAAAAAAAAAAAAAATCTGAGCACACAAATAAAACGATGATTTTAATTAACCAATTCATTTTATTTTACTTTTTATTATTATTATTATTATTTTTTTTTTTTACACTTATAATTTTTTTGCATTTTTAAGTCTACTATCAACTTATCAGATTTACATTTTGTAAAAAAAAAAAAAAAAGAATGAAAAAAAATATATCCAGATTTTTACAAACAAAATATTTAAGATTCTGCACTTTTTTAAGAAAGATTATTATTATTATTTTAAACATGTTTAAAAAATTTACCGATATGAATAACTTTTTCTCACTTTTTATATAGAAATAAAACCTCTTAAACAATTTTTTAGTTGAGTAAGTTTTTATGTAATTTCACCTTCGAGATGAAGTAAAAATTTGCTCTCAGAAAAAAACTAAAATTATTATTTTATTCTTTAATACATATGCATGTATATATATTTTAAAAGATACTGTGTTTTACTTATCAATATTTTTCATAAAAAAATCATTTGCTATATTTTATTTATATTTAATAAACATTTATTTTAACAGTTACGTTTAATTATAAATTATATTTCTTTTAATGCGTCATTCTGGTATATTACTTAATATTATCAGTTATGATAGTAAATAGTAGTATACATCTTTTTAGGTATATTAGAAAAACAATGTAATTATTTTTTCTAACGTGCATAAAATAGAAATACATATAGGGTAAGTGCACCAGTGATTGACAATTTTAGAGCAATCTCTGATGTTTTTAATGTTCTAGTCACCAAAAAATATTTTTAGAAATCTTAAGTTAGTACATATGGTATGAAATACATCCAGAACCACATATATGTTAAAATATATACATTTGATGACAATCATTTTTTATGAATTTTTATTTGACACCCACTCAATGTTCCAGTAATTGACACTGCCAGTTTTTCATTTTATCAGTAATTGGGCCCTATGTTCCAGTGTTTCACACTGCTTGTTATTCATTTTACCAGTTATTAGCACCCTATTCTCCAGTGTTTGACATAAAATGTTAAAATTCTTATATGTAAGATATATGATTTTATGATTTTTCTTATTTATTAATTATTTCGGGATAGATGTCAATTACTGGAGCATGCCAATCACTGGAGCACCTAACCTACATGAATTAATTTAATCAGTACCTTCAATAGATTCTTTTAGATACACAATATTAGAAATTTCACTGCTATATATTTTCAAATTGCAGTAAAAGGAATTATTGAGTTTATTTTTTTAAAGAACTATTAAATATATTTGTGAAGGTGATAATTTTTAAAGTAATGTAAAATAAACTGATAGGACTAAAGTAGAACATACATATCACATATCATATTATGTATTAAAGAAAATAGCTTTCATATTATTAAAAGTTTTAATTTTATAATTTAACCCATTCCCAATCTAAACATTTTCTTCATTTTACACTTATTTATAATATTATATTTGAATTATCAATTATTTAGGCACGTTGTAATAGAAATAGCATAATTAACAGAAAATATCTTCAGCGAATTACGAAATTTTACTAATATCTTAGAAAATAGTTGTTGATTTATTAATATTTTATTATACACTTTATTATTTTTATTAGAATATTTGTGTGTTTTAAAACATATATTTTTTTAATAACTTTATGAAATGAGGAAAAAAAATTAAAAATAAGAATAAAAATAAAAATAAAAAAAGGTTACAATAAAAATCCAAAATCGGTCCTGCTAAAATCTCATAGCATTTTCAATCTTATGAGAATTTTTAATTTATCAAATGAAAATGTATAATTCACTTCACATTTATAAATGTATAAATATTCAAATGTATATATTATTTGTTTTATGTATATGTATAAATTTTTATAATAGACTTAGAATTGTACTCTTAATTAAAAATTTGTAATCTTATTAAAACAGATTGTAAACTTATTAAAATAAATTAAATTTGCTAAATTTTGTACTTAAAGATTTTCAAAGCTGTATCTTAACTTAATTAAGACATATAATCGAAGACATATAATTTTTTTTATAAAATAATAAAGAGTTAAAAAATATTTGCTGATAAGATTTAAATACGATAAAAATAAATGACATAACTTACCTGCATCTTGATGCTCAGAGTCGTACTCAGATAACTTTAGATTCGGTTTAATATCGAATTTGCTGGGATGTAGCTTTAAATCGTTAAGTCTATTACAGTTATCGAACCTCGTTAGACCAAAGTGATGAAATGTGTGTTGCTGGAAAGCTGCATGAGAGGAGTCTGGATATTTTCTGAAAGAATCATTTTCTTCGGAGGAATGTTCATCCTTAAAGTCACTATTCAATTTTGAATGTAAATTTCGCTCGATATTTTTATTATGTTTTCTTCTTTCAGTTTCAGCTTCATTAGACGTTACAGAGAAATCACTTTTGGTCATGTCTTCACCATTTGTATTGTTCTGAAACTCTACCGCTGAATCCTCGATATCACTCGAATTTCCGCACGAATCTTCTTTCATATGTTTGTCTGCTGTTTGTGATAACTCACGAAGTAAATTTCTCTCTGATTTCAACCTTTGAATGAATTCTTTTGATTTCGCTAACGCCTGTTCTGAAATTGATTTATCATTATTCAAAACATTATTTGAACATAGGCCATCAGAATGAGTCAAATCTGCATGTCGTCTCATATTTGTTAATGCCAAATGTTCATCATTATTTTCTTCTCTTGATCGAAGCCTTTTTAATTCAGTCGCAGCAAAATCCTTTTCACTGGTGTAAAACTCACGGTGCATATAATCTTGTTGGTAATTTTGATATGCCAGTTGGGATTTCTGTTTCAAAATATGGAATATTGAGAAAGGGGTACTGCTCATCTCTCTGAAAGCCATGGCAGTGACGGGGGATAATTCTCTCGTTATTCGGGGGTGGTAGTTATTCCCTATGTCAAGGGTCGTTGAATGTGAGACAAGGGGGTCGACTTGTGCGGTCTATCGCTTTGCTTGACTGACGCAGCGCAGACCTCTTTAGCACTTCTGCGTTTATGGATTGGTACTTCTTAAGCAGGGTGGAGATGACTGATAGGCTTCCAAAGCAGGTGATAATTGAGAGGTATTATTCCTACTAGCCTGATAGATATCAGTTCCTGGGCTGAATGAGTTAGTTTCTTTTTCAGTCAGGAAAGAAAAGCTTTGGCAGTCATTTGATGCTGACTTTTAATAATTATTTGCTCTAACACTTGCTACTTTTCGAAAGTCTATAAAAGTTCTGTAGTCTTAAAAAAAGCATATAGCAATCTATTATAAACATTAGAGCCATACAGCTCGTTTATTTATACATTATACGTCAAAAACTTTATTATATAGGTTTAATAATGGGAGATGAAATTTAAACTGAGATATATTGTAAAGAAGCTAAACCTGACAGCATGGAATAAATTGTATCTAAATGTATAACATAATTAATTTTGATAAGCTTAATTGCCATTTATACAGTTTTTATGTTTTTTAAGATTTGAAAAAAGATATCAAGTAAGACATATCAAAAGGTTTTCAATTAAATTATCGTGTAGGACAAAATACATTTCTGTTGAAAGCAGCGATTAACGCAAAAATATATATGCATTTTAAATATAAGTTTTGACTTTTAACGAATATTAAATTTCAAAAATGAAAAAAAAAAAAAAAATCTCTAAAGGAAAAGCATATTACTGTCAAGCAAATAACGGAAAATACTAGAGAATAAGCACTAATAGGTTGAAGAGAGTATCATGGTTATTTTAAGCGATAATAAAAAGGAGATCTCAGGGGAAGTCGCCCTTTTAGTGTCGGAATATAGCGACAAATGTTCCGAAATGTCATTTGGTAATGCCAAGGCGGGGCGTAATGGGAGGTGGGGCTGAAATGAGGCCCGCGCACGTGTATTTTCCCGTTGCGTATATTTTTTCGCGCATCGCACGAAAGTTTCGTAAAGGGCTTTCGAGGGTCTCTCAAAATATTGCGGAAGTTTCTTTTTGTTCCGTATCTTATTTGTGTTCCAATATAAAAATCTAAAAACTTGACAGATGCTTTTATACCTTATGTGATCGTTTAGTTCTCAATAAAATGGAATATTTTCCTAAAAATAAATAAATAAATAACGGGCATACTTAATATTGTTTTTAAAAATTCATTTTGGGTATTTAATTGAAAAATAACACTAATAAAATGCTTTTATTTATATATTTTTGCATTACACTTATGCTTTTCTCTCTTTTCTCTTAAACTCAATGCTACTAACGGATAAAGAAACATGCTGCTTTGAGACAAAGAAAAAAAAACATTGATTATCTTTATTACCTGAATTGATAAAGAGAATGATAGTTCAAAATTAACATAATACTTAAAATTATATTTCATGTACCTTTACTGAAAATCTGGCGGTTTTGCTTTATATACTAATGATTAAATAATGAAAGGTCTGATATCAAAATCTTGAATCGGTTACAAATTAGATTTTCGGTGTATTCTCTGGAGACTGAAGGGTCATAAGCAAATATATTTAAATTTATTATAAGTTGAAATTACTTGAAGTTTCTTTTAAGAGGTGGTCAATGTAAATAAATAAATAAAAATAAAAATGTAAAATACATTGAAGGTTACAATGAAATTAAAACGATGTAACATAAAAAAAAAGCTTTATAAATATATGTCTGTGTGTGCATATAGATATTTTAATTTAAGTTATTTGCATAATAGAAATAAATACATTTTTAAAATAGTAATATCGTAAATTTTCCGAATATTTTTGTTCAGCATGTAATAAATTTACCGGAATATAAATTCTGAGGAATTGGAATGATAGTTGGTGTGATATGAACGATTTAAAAAACTCTATTCAGCTAATAATCAAGAGGAAATTATTCGTATGGAAATATTTAAGGATAATTTATTTTTGCCGCAACATTATTTTCATTCATTTATTTATTTTTAATATTCTCTCTCTCTCTCTCTCTCTCTCTCTCTCTTTCTCTCTCTCTCTCTCTCTCTCTCTCTCTCTCTCTCTATATATATATATATATATATATGTATGTATAATAGATAAAACTCTTATTTAAATATTAAGGAGGATTATGATTATGCAATATTTTAAAAATTATAAATGAAAATAAACCCTTTTTATCGTCATTAAAACAATTACTATGCACCGCTCTCAAAAGAAAAAAAATAATTTTCAGTTAGTTTTTTCCTATTAGTTAACAACTAATCTTAATGAATTTCTATTTAAAGAAATACCCATAAAGTTTCATAAAGTTTAATAAAGTTTCAAGTCTACATTTTGCTGGTTATTTATAATAGATATATTGCTTTTAAAACTTTCATCGACAAACACTAACACAACTCTTGATAAACTTTAATACCTATTTTCCGTAGTTTTCAAGATAAAACCATAATTTATATCACATGTTAAAAAAGAAGCACTATAAGTTAACTGAAAAAAATAAAACTTGGCAGAACTGTACTGTAATTTCCACTGTATTTTACCTCCATGATGATACTTTAAAATGCATTTTATGTTTAGTTATGGAAAAAGAAATCTTACATTTTTTTTTTTTTTTTTTTTTTTTTTTTTTTGCTTTATTTTTTATGACAAGGACTATCTCGCCTAATGTAATAAAAAAGGTAATTTATTAATTTAAATTTAATTTAAATATATCTGAATATTTTTATGTGGCCTTATAAAACATTCAATAATATCGCGTGCTATATTCTATAGCAAACTTGCTTTTAGACATCTGAATAATATAACGTAATTTCTTTGTGTTTTATTCCGTGCAAGGATAATAAAATATGCTTTAATGAAATAACTTTCATTGTCCATTATGTGCCGTGTTCTTTTTTTAACACTTTCCAACAAGGTTGAAAAGTGTTTATGACTTCGGTTTGTCTGTCTGTCTGTCTGTCCGCGCTCTAACTCCCGTAAATATTTATGGAATTTCTTGAAACTGATATATGTTATTCAAGTTCACTATCGGACGTTCCCTATTGAAAATGGAGTTTATACCTCTACTGGTTTGTGTACAGGGACACCCGTAAGTATTTCAAAGCATTGTGTTCTACGAGAGGTATTTCTATAAACCATATTTTCATACCTTTACTGTAGACATATCTTAATGACATTGAAATATGTTATTCAAGTTCACTATCGGACGTTTCCTATTGAAAAAGGAGTTTATACCTCTACTGGTTTGTGTACAAGGACACCCGAAAGTATTTCAAAGCATTGAGTTCTATGGGAGGTATTTCTGTAAACCCTATTTTCATACCTTTACTGTAGACATATCTGAATGAAATGGAAATATGTTATTCAAGATCACTATTGAATTTTTCCTGTATAAAATGAAGGAAATACCACCATCGGTTTATGTACAGGGACACTCAAAAGTATTCCAAAGCGTTGCGCTCTATGTGAGATATTTATATAAATCAAATTTTAATAACTTTACTTTCCAAGAAGTTTCAGGAAATTGAAATATGTTATTTATATGCACTGAAGAATGCTTTGCATAGAATATAGCATGATTAGCATTAGATTTGCACGATGGCACAAAAATATTCAGTTATATTTAGAGCTATTAATAACAAATTGCTAGAATTGTACTTTCGTTTACGTTAAGCGATTTTAACACTTTCTAGCATTTTTTAAATGTAAATATGACTTCCGTTTTGTGTATATGCCTGTCCGTCTGTCTGTCTGCCTGTTTGTCTGTCCGAGCTCTAACTCCCGTAAATATATATGGAATTCCTTGAAACTAATATGTGTTATTCAAGTTCACTTTCGAATGTTGCCTATTGAAAATAGAGTTTATACCTGTACTGTTTTGTGTACCGGGACACCCGAAAGTATTTCAAAGCATTGTGTTCTATGAGATGTATTTCTATAAACCATATATTCATACCTTTACTGTAGACATATCTGAATGAAATTGAAATATGTTATTCAAGTTCGCTATTGAATTTTTCCTGTATAAAATGGAGGAAATACCATCATCGGTTTATAAACAGAGACACTTAAAAGTATTCCAAAGCATTGCGTTCTATGAGAGATATTTCTATAAATCAAATTTTAATGACTTTACTTTCAACGAAGTTTTAGGAAATTGAAATATGTTATTTATATGCACAAAAGAATGCTTTGCATAGAATATAGCATGATTAGCATTGGATTTACAGGGTGGCACAAAAATATCCAATTATATTTAGAGGTATTAATAAAAAATTGCTAGAATTGTACTTTCGTTTATGTTAACCGTTTTTAACACTTTCTAACATTTTTTAAGTGTAAATATGACTTCCGTTTTGTGTATATGCCTTTCCGTCTGTCTGTCTGCTTGTTTGTCTGTCCGAGCTGTAACTCCCTTAAATATATATGGAATTTCTTGAAACTAATATATGTTATTCAAGTTCACTATCGGATGTTGCCTATTGAAAATGGAGTTTATACCTCTACTTGTTTGTGTACAGGGACACCCGAAAGTTTTTCAAAGCATTGTGTTCTATGAGAGGTATTTCTATAAACCTTATTTTCATACCTTTACTGTACACATATTTCAATGAAATTGAAATATGTTATTCAAGTTCACTATTGGATGTTTCCTGTATAAAATGTAGGAAATGCGTTCACCGATTTATGTACAGGGACACTTAAAAGTATTCCAAAGCATTGCGTTCTACGTGAGATATTTCTATAAATCAAATTTTAATAACTTTACTTTCCACAAAGTTTTAGGAAATTGAAATATGTTATTTATATGCACAAAAAAAAAAAAAAAAAATGCTTTGCATAGAATATAGCATGATTAGCATTAAATTTACAGGGTGCCACAAAAATATCCATGTACAATAGGAGCTATTAATAAAAAAATGCTAGAATTGTACTTTCGTTGACATTAAGCGTTTTTAACACTTTCTAACATTTGTAAGTGTGAATATGATTTCAGTTTGTGTATCTGTCCATCTGTCTGTCTGTCTGTTTGCCCGCGCTCTAACTCCCGTAAATATTTATGGAATTTCTCGAAACTGATATATTTTATTGAAGTTCACTATCGTATGTTCCATATTGAAAATGGAGTGAATATCTCTTCTGGTTTGTGTACAGGGACACCCAAAAGCATTCGAAAGCATTGTGTTTTATGAGTGTTATTTTTATAAATATTTTCCGTATAGAATGTTCCCATTTAAAATGACATTATTAGGTCCCGTATAGCTAGTTTGTTTACAGGGGGAAAAAATGCCAATGCATTACGTTTTAGGACAGAGTTTTTTGAAAGTTATATTTAAAAATCTTTCTACTGTAAAAATTATAAAAATATTAAAATGTATTGTTAATATTCTAAAATAATGTTTTGTATAGAATATGATATGATTAGCTGTCTGATTTACAAGGCTACATTAAAATATTCAGACAGATCAAAAGCTGTAATTATAATCTAATGGCTGCATTTTCTTTAGCGTTAAGCCTTTTTAACACTTTCCAAAATGCCTAAGAGTAATTTTAAAATCAATTAGTCTATCTGTATATTTTTCACTTCTTCTGTCTGTTGTGTGATAAAGTCGACAAAGAGTATTAAAAGTTATTCGATACAATAATTACGTACAGTTGGAAAGTGTTACTAATCAATGCGTACTGCATAATTTTTCTTTCTTGTTTTTTTTTTTTTTTTTTCCTGTGTTCTAAACACACATTAGCAGTGCTAATTGGACCATTTTCAATTTGAAACTCTCTAGTAAGTATACTAATGCAGTTTTAATCCTTAAATGTCTCAAAAAAGGAAGCAATCTCTTTAATTCTTAATTAAAATATTATCCGTAGGGAAAATTTTACTTTTGGCTGTAATATCGTGTATTACCTTGGTCCATTCTGAGAAAGTACATATATATATATATATATATATATATATATATATATATATATATATAAAGGTAAGTACGCTTGCTTTAATGTGACATTTAGATTCAAGAACACTGTTTTGGCGCTTCCGAAGGAATTCATAACGTTATGAGGGACTAAAAGTTATGAGCGTCCGTGAAAGTTATAAGTGTTAAAATTATAAAAGTTTTGGAGATTTATCTCAAAAATTCAAGATGTTTTTCTTTTTTTCATAATAATTAGTAAGTAAATACATATTCATACTTTTTATACTTTTCTACAGCAATAAGATGATTTTATTTTATATGTTTATATTCCATGGTGCACCATTTTGAAACACTTCATTTTCAAAAATGAATAAATAAATAATATATATATATATATATGTAATATAATATATATACAAGTTCTCATTCTTTGATTCTACTATCAAATGATTTTATATATATATATATATATATATATCGCCCACACTTTTTTTTTTCTTTTTTGCCTAAACCAGTATAATAATAGACATTTAAGAGATTTTTCTTTTTCAGTCAAAATTTAAAAATCATGCATTTAGGTATTTAAAGAACCAATAGGAAACTTTCTATGACGGTTCTAAGTATTTCTAAAAACGTTTGTGGAATTGATAGCGCAGTTAAGACATATGGACCGATTTCATAAATACTTTTCGACTTTACTGAAAGTCATTAAAAATATATTTATGAACGATCCTTTGGTAAGAAAAAATGTTTAAAATATAGAATATATATATATATATATATATATATATATAGCAAACAATTGACAGGTAAATTTATAATTATATAAGTTTTACAGAATAGAAAAACCAATAGGAGAATTACAAACCAATGCGCAAGATTGCAGCGAAAGGAAATGCAAAACTTAGATGTAGTAGTAATGTAAGTTACAAAATTACATCAATTCATTGATGTAAAAAATTGAATTGATGTAATTTTGTAACTTTTACAATTTGATAATTTTATAAAATATTTTTGTAGTTTTATACATTATATGTATGTTTGATTTCTCTTCAGTTTTTGATGGTTTTCTGTTTGGTGAGAAGCTGGGGGCTAAGGATAGTTATTAGCTTATAGCTACTGTCCTTTCAGAAACTTCTCGTTCACCCCTACACTGAGGGGCCTCCCTGATGAAGATCTCAGTGTTTTTTTGGGGTATAATTTCATTCATTTGTTTATATATTTCTACATTTAATTTCATTCTTTCGTTTATATATTTCTGCATTTATATATTACTATATATATATATATATATATATATATAATCGAACCTCGTTAACGTGAATCTCAAGGGGTATAATTTTTTTTCATGTTATCAGTAGTTCATGCTATCAGTAACTAATCTTCATTTTGTGGAAACAGTTCATGTTAAAAGTAATTCACGATAACGAGGTTTGACTGTATATATCTATATATATATATATATATGTATAAACATTTTTGGGAATGAATTTGTCTTCTTTTTTTTTTTTTTTTAAATCTAGGGTTATGATTTGTGTAAGGTATTTTTTACGTATTGTAAGGAAATTCTGGAACCAAATTACCCAATAGTCTAAAGGAAAGGGTTAGTTTGAGGGGTATTTTGTTTTAGAGACAAAGGAAGAAGATCAACATTAGTATAAAAAAGGTATTTTATTTTTTACCTGCGTTAATTAAAAAAAAAATATATATATATATACATACATAATTTTGAATCTAATTTTGGTTACTTTCCAGTAGAATTCTACGATTTTGTATACTTTCTTTCAATTTGGTATGCTTTCTTTTCTTAAAGTATAACTTTTACTTTATGCTTTAAGCAATATATTAATATTTGTATTAGTCGAATCTCGTTGGAAGGATCACATTTGTTCCGAACAAAAACATAATCGTTTAAAGTAAAATAACTTTAACAGAAAATTTATCAAAAGTTTTTAGGAAATGCTAAACATTAACTGAAATAAATATTAATAAGTAAAATAAAATAAAATAAAAGTTCTTATGTAACACTTTGATATGAAAGTAAAGTTCATTTTTATGTTCATTTAAGAACATTATATACACAGTAAACAAACTGTTAATGGGTACAAAAGGTATTCTATTTAAAAAAGTTAACAAATCTTTGTAAATAAATTTTTGAATATAAAAATGTTTGAAATCTGAAGTAATAAACATTGAGTAATAAATGTCCCGTATCGTAATTTTTTTCTAAATAGATCATAATGTTTAAGTATTTCCTAACTCATGACAATTTTATGAGAATTGCAATTAATGTGACAGCAATTAATAAAAAGTGCTTGCGATTATCTTGCACGATGTTTTTTTCTGTAGTTGTTTTATGTTGCTGCAAACACTGTAAGTAGTCTTTATGCGTGATTTTATGTCTAACAATCTGTATAGAGACACATTTAGCATTATTATTATTATTATTTTCAATTTTTAGTTAATTTTATAGAGTACATTTTCGCTGCCAACCCTACGAACTCCAAAGTTGTTTCATCAACCTACTCACCTCTAAAATTATCTGAAAATTTAAAATCAAATTGAATGTTAAAATAGCTTTAGAGTTTATAGGGTTGAAAGCAAAAATGTATTCTATAAAATTAAATGAAAGTAGAAAAAAGAAAAAAAGAGCTAAAAGAGTCTCTATACAAGTTGTTAGACATAAAATTACTCTAAAAGACTACTTACAGTGTTTCCAGCATTAGACCAGTCATAATATATACTGTTGTTCAAAATAAACTCAGTCTAAGCCCCTTTGATGATAAACGTTATATTACTTGGATGGAACAACAAGTTTAGTATACGGACGTTGTGAAATTAAACAAGATTTAGTTACTTAAACTTTACTTATATAATATTTTTGCTGTTGAATTTTTGTAATATTTATTATGATGTAATGTTAGTTTAACATAACAATAAACATAAGGAACAATACTTATAAATATTCTAGATTGTAACAATAGATTTTAATAAAGTTTTTAAAAACTGCAAACTGAGTCTGTTTTATTTCAATAACTTCTAAGTTACTATTTTACTATTTTATTAGAGTGTTTATGAACGTACGAATTTCAATAAAATGAATATTTATATGTATATATATATATATATATATACATATATATATATATATAATATGAATTATTTAGTATTGTAACACTTAGCAGACAAAAGATATATGGAGGTACCAACATAAATAAATTTTAAATGAGATTTATTTCGTTTAAAATATTCATGGTATTAAATTAATTTGAGTATCAATGATTAGTAAAAACAAGTTAAAGTACTTACGCAGAAGAGAACTGACACTGACAAAACATATAAGACTAACGATGAGTGAATTGCAAAAATGAATTATTAGTAACAGTCAACATTTGAGAGAAAAAAGAAAGGATAAAATCACCATAGAGTTCCGTTAAAAAGGAAAAAATAACAAAAATTAAAAGTGGAATTCATGAATTGAAAATTGGAATTTTAAATGCTGAAAAATAGAAATGTACTCATCAGGAAACTTGAATTTCTATCAGCACATGCAAGATTTCGTAAAACTGTACAGCTAATTCCAGCAATATACAGCTCAAGTCTCTATCTTGCAACAAATCCAAGAAAGAAAAAAGAAAATTGAATAAAGATAAAAAAGGAAATTAAATTAATCAATAGCACAAACCAAAATTTCAACAAGGAAGAAGTAATTGAAGCCATCCACATGATAAACGTTACTTACGGATCTAGTAGAAATAATATTAGAAAATAAAAGAAAATAAAATTTCCAACATTTCCAGAATTTCCAACACTGTTGGATTGCTACAACTTCATTTGTGAGGTAAAACAGAAATGCAGACGCTCAATGTTATTTAATCCTGTGATTTTATTATTTACCAAGAACAAAATTTAATTCAAATATTTTACATTATCATTCATACATTACATTTACATTTACATTATCATTTTTACATTATCATTTCATAGGGTCTTACTGAAAAATCCTGCAAACATCGATGAATTAAAACAGATCATAACTGAAGAAATCTCGTCAACAACACCAACAATGCTGTGAAGTGTGTCAAAAAACTTGGTTCGAGGTGTTCATGTTTACATACAAAATGGTGGCGAACATTTTCAACATTTTCTGTAAGGAATAATAATGTAAAAAAATTGAATTAAATTATGTTTTTCAAAAATAAAATTACCACAGGATTAAGTAACACTGTGTGTCTCCATGTCTGTTTCACCTCACAAATGAAGTTGCAACTGTCCAACAGTGTTAGAAATTGTCTCCCACACTTAAACAATGTTCAAACAATTATACTTCAGTGTTAGAATAGTTGCCACATCCGTCATATTTAAGGGTAATAAGAAAAACCAACTGGTACTCTTTTAAACTGATCACCCTGTATATATATACATATACATATATTAACAAAACACAAAAGCATAAAAAAAGATAATAAATAAAAGATATTAATTTACAAATAAATTTGTTTCTATGCACATACACAATAAAAATACCTACTTACCTTACCTGCATACATAAATACACATATTTACATATATTAGTTTAAAATTGGAATAAGCATTATTTAAGAATATTTATGAGTACAGAATGAAATAAATTTTATTAAAATCAAAATTATTTTACAAATTATATTTATAAAAAAGGAAACTCTGAAAAATATAATAAAAATTATTTTACAAAAATTATTTATAAGAAGAAAATTATAATAAAAATATTTTAACAAAACATAAAATTATGAAAAAAAAAAAATAAATAAATAAAATAATGTTCATATATTAATTTTGTTATTATACGTCTTAAAAATATTAATTAATAAGTCTTATAAAAGGTGAAATGTAACTAACCACCTACGATAGCCTTAGAGCTCCGTTTGACCACCCTTTCCGAGTTTAAGTTACAGTTGGTAACAAAAGTGTCCGAACACTAGCAAAAATTCCTATGTAAAAAAAAGTACACTTCATACGGTTCTGTTAAATAAATCCTTATCGAATCATGTTCTTAGACTGACTGAAAAGAGGATTCGTCAAGGATTTTTTTTAACAAAACCGTACGAAGTGTACTTTTTTTACATAGGAATTTTCGCTAGTGTTCTGACATTTTTGTCACCGACTGTACTTTTTCTTGTCCATTTTGACTTTATATTTCTTCCGGTGCTAGGTTTGTTTGGCGCAGCATGTCCTACTTTGGACCTTGCGCCAAAAAAGCCATTCAACCAACCAACCAACCAACCTTCCGGTGCTAGATTTTTTGTTTCCTTCACGCACTTATTGTGAGTTTTTTTTTTCCCTTGGTTTCCCTCCTATGCTATTTTCTATGGATCTTTTGGCCTTTCCCCGGCGAACTACGGTGGAAATTATTATATTATTAATACACCTAATAGAAGACATACTAATTTGATATTTTTTATTAAATTTTTATTATATTTATTCTAATTGTAAATATGCATTCTAATAAAAAAATATGTAAAAGTCTTACAGTGTTAACAAGCATGCTTTTTAAAATTTTACATGTAGCAAAATTGTGAGAAAGAATCACAATATACAGAATGAATAGCGAACCAATGCTTTCTTAAACTTCAAAAGCCGATTTTTTTTTAAACAAAAATCGAATTTGAATCGTATAAGTGCGCATTATCTTGTTTTGTAGAATCTTAGGCATTAAAAAAAGAAAAAAAAATGAAAAACATACATTTTATTATTTTATACAAAAATTTACTTGCTAATATATAGCTAAAGCAAAACCGTGTGATGTTAATCTGTAATAAAAATATCATATTTGTGATTTTCACAATAACAATATGAAAAGAAATGACCTTAAATTTATATTTATCGTATGTATATACAGCCCCCTACTAAATAGCTTAGAATCTTTGTATCTACCTATCTCGTTACTTAGCTACTGAGCGGCTGTTTACACCTTGACGACGTATCAAAACCGTGGGCGGGTAGACTTTCTTGGAGCCTAGAATAAAACATTCCCGATTTCCATGGAGACGACATAATCTAAAAGCTTTTAAAATCACTCTTTTCATGTCTCAGATATTTTACTTAACAGATGAGATAAATTCGTGCAAAGTATTTTACCATTTAAAAAATTCATTTAGGTAGTTCGTAGAGTTAGTTATCTACTTTTTAATTCCAGAAAGAAAGTAGTATATATTTTCTAAAGAAAATATACGCTATTTCCTACAGAAAATATACATTGTTCGAATTCTTAATCTTATATTACCAAAATATTAGTTTAATTGTTTTAATTTTCTTAAAGCTAACATAATATTTTGTCCTATTTCTTATCTATTTTATTTGGCTTTTTAAATTTCCAAGATATCCAAAAACCTGCTAATATTTTCCTTCAATGCCTTTTTAGTCTAATGTCTAGAAATCCCTCATGAAACTTGAACTCTTAATCGTTAATTATTTATTGTTATACTATTTTGTCACATTTTTTATTTTATTAATTTTTATTCATCTGCATACTTTTCTTTCCTGTTTAATTTATGCCACACCATTATTTTTAACAAACTTTTTTTTTTTTTTTTCACCTTGTCATTTGCATAGATGTTTATAAGTCATTACTTTTATATGCTGTACGCGTGCTTACACTTTTTTAATCGCGTGTTCAGGAGTTGTGCTTAATTCTTTCTATCTGAAACAAACTTTGAGTATTTTTTTATCAACGCATTCTTTCTGCAAATTAATTATTTATAATATGAATTTTTTGTGTACAGCTATCTCACTGTGAAGAAATATATGAAGTAACACGGAATGATATATATGTATATATAGGGGAATGTCTCTTGTTATGGACATTCTATGGTTATGGACACCCCAAAATATCTTTTAACTAAAAGCATATATGGTGGATTTGAGTACCGTCAAACGCAATTGTGACAGTACGCTGTTTTTGTGCTAACACCGAAGTGAATAGGTTCATTTGCTTAGTAAGTGCAAGCATTGAAAATAAAAATCTGAAAAAAAAAAAGCAACGCAAAAGCAATTTGTGAATATTTTCAGAATGCGATAAATTGAAGCGAATTAATTCAAAAATGTAAGTGTAATGTATATTCATGCAGTACAGTCATTATTTTTTGTAATGCAATATGGAATTCTGTCAAAATGTGGACCGAAAATTGCTTTTTCTGTCATTATAAAAATGGCTGCCATTCCTGGTTGTGAGCACCTTCATGTAACCCGTTGTGGGCAACCTTTTTTTTTTTTTTTTTTTTTCATTTAAAGTGTGTGTTTGACTTACAAATTGTAAAACATGGTCGTTTATGTCAACATAACATATTTTATTAATGTTTTTATGTATTTTTAGGCATTTTTAGCCCTGCCAAAAACAGGAAAAGTCAACCGATGCAAAAGAAATGGATTAAACTGAGCTGGTTAAAGCCATTTAGGATTGCTTAGTAGATAAGAAATCCATAAAATCGCCTGCCCGAGAATACAGACTTTCTGGCAGCATCTGTGTCTCTCCAGAAGAAGCCTGGAAAAAGTAAGGTAACCCCACCTGTCAAACTGCCAGCCAAGCGCGCTGTAAATAAGAACATCCACAATCTGATAATGATGTCGACTTCTGTATCATCTGTTTGGAGCACCTGCTACCAAGCCTAGAAAGAGCCAACTCATTCAAATGCAACGAGTGTGATCGTCTGGTGCGTTTGAAGTGTGTCAATATACATGCAAATTACTTTACTTGCAAACATTACACTTCTGATTTGGAGGACGAAGAAGATGGCGAATAAAATTGGAAAAATGCCGTTTTCTGTTGTTACTTTGGCTATTGAATGCTTACAAAATGAATGAAATTGATTATTTTCGATATTTATGTTGGTTTTTCGTATTATATTCCCATTTTACAATTGTGCCCACAACCGGGTACACCTTTTTTTTTTTTTTTTTTTTTTTTTTTTTTGCCAAAAATGACAACTTTACAAAATTGGCAATAAAATTTTTCTGGTTGACGGAATCAACACAGTTACTTTATCAAACATTAGCTAAAAGTTCTTTAGCTAAAAGTTCCATTGGTATTCATATGTTTTTATAATAGTTACCCAATCAAAAGTTATAAGCGAAAATGAAAACTGTGCCCACAACCGGAGACATTCCTTTATATATATATATGTGTGTGTGTGTTTATTTATTTATTTATTTATTTTCGATTTCCAACTTTAAGTTTGATAAAAGTTTTATTCATATCAACGAGAAGTCGTGACCAACATATAAAATATTTAGAATAGATTAAGGAATTTGTTTTTACAGGCTGAGCAGCGTTCCTAAAATTTTGCTCACGTTTTATTATATTGCCACCACTATCGTCAAAAAGAAATTTTTCTTGAAAATTTTAATGCTAAATTATTATTGTTTTAAAATAGTGGTGACAATATAATAAAATGAGGGTAAAATTTTAGGAACGCTGCGAGACCTGATTTTATCATTCATTTGTACTTACATATATGCATCGAAAATTCTATATCGAAAATTCTTTTCTTTCTTCTAATTTCAGATTTTTTTTTTTTTCAGAAACCCTAAAAATTACCTTGAATATTAAACTTTGAATTAATTCTTAATAGTTTTTACAAAGTAATTATTTCTGACGAGTGTAATATAAAATGCTAGAAAAAATATGTTAACACTAGCAAGCTATACCCGCTTCGCTGGTCACTATTTTTAAATGAATCACCATAATTAATGAATTCTTAAAATTGCATTAATTGTTAATCATGTGAAAAAAAAAAAAAAAAAAAAAAACTCTGATTGGGGAAAACGTTGCACCGGGTCCCCACTGCCTTCGACAGCGCAGGCCATTGTGCGCTGCGCGCGCATTTATGTTCGACACTCTTAAAGAATCGCTATATTATCATAAGGGAAAAGCATGAATATAAAATCTAAAAAAATTCTTCTCTCTTCGATGTAGTAATCGGTCCGAGCCCCCACTTCCCACGCGCACGTGTTCCTTCGCCCACCGTCCTCGACCATCCTAATTATTTTATACTTTCAAAAATATCCGAAGTCGTTTTCTCGGGTTTTCTAAGCTTATAATACTAATTTCCAACGTTCTTTCTGAATTTATCTGTTTTTGCCCCAGCGCCCACCCCCTTCCCATCACTCGTAATAATTCTACACTTTCGAAAACATTCGCAATCGATTTATCCGGCCTTAAAACCTTATAATACTAATTTTCAACGGTCTAACCTTTATTTCTATATTTTTGCGCCTTCGCTACCTCCCTATCCCGTCTATCCTAACAATTTTTCTCTTTTGAAAATATCTGCAATCGATTTATAGGTTCCAAAAACCAATACGTGCCAATTTTGAACGGTCTAACTCAATTTCTGCTGTTTTACCCATTCCCGTCTATACTAATAATTTTTCACTTTTGAAAATATCTGCAATCGATTTATAGGTCCCAAAAAACCAATACGTGCTAATTTTGGTCTAATTCAATTTCTGTTGTTTTGCCCCTTCACCCCTCCCCCCTCCCTTCCCAGCTCTCCTATAAATTTTACAAATTCGTAAATATCAGCAAACGATTTATAAGTATCAAAAACCTCTATGTACCAATTTTGAACGGTGTAACTCTTTTTATTTTTTTGACCCACCGCCCCCCTTTCCGTCACCCCTAATAACTTTACGCTTTCAAAAATATCCTCATTCGACTTGCAGGTTTCTAAAACCTAACTGTACCAATTTTGAACGGCCTAACTGTATTTATATATTTTTTTTTCATACACCCCCCCCCCCTCCACTTTTCGCCCGCCTGGGACGAATTTCTAAAATTTCAGAAATTGGTTTTAAGATATCTGTGTGAGCTAACTTTTAGAGCAAAAATCTCATTATATATTATTATTTTTTTGAGATATATAGGATTATGTGAAATCACGTTTTGCCCCCTTCGTCCCCTTGGAGACCGAATTTCTAAAATTCCAGAAATTGTTTTTTGATACATGTGTTAGCTATATTTTAAAGCAAAAATTTTACAGATATCTGGTTTTTTTTTTTTTTTTTTTCTTGTTTAAGATGTAAAGGATTTTGTGAAATCACGCTTTGTCCTCCCTCCCCGCTTTGGGGCCGAATTTTGTAAAATCGCTTCTTTGTGGATGTCTACGTAACAGAACTATCATTGTCAAAAAATTTCATGCTTCTAGTTCCAGGGGTTTGGGCTGGGCGATGACGAATCAATCACTCACACTCACTCAGAACAAACAATTATATATAATAGATTAGTCACAAATATTTATTTGGCAAAAACAGTTAGAAATTAATTCACGTAATGTTATATTATAAGTAATAAAAAAATAGTTTTTACTATGCAGATTTTAATGTGATGATAAGTATAAGAAAATCTGGAGTGACTCCACTCGACTTTCCAAACATTAAGTACTTAACAATTGTGTAAATAAATTAACGTAAGAAAAGTCGTTAAATAAACAAAAGTGAAAATTGTAATAAAGTATTAGTGTATTTTTCTCCATAATTTAATCTCACGCTATTGCATTTCAAAGAATTTGAGCCCATATATCATATTGATGAAGAATATTTTGTTGTGTCCCTGTAAAAATCTATAAGGGCTACATCAAAATCTACACAATTTGTGCTACGATGACCTTATATTAAGTGTATAAATTTTCAGCTCAATCGAATTAGACGTTTTAGGCACTTTAAAAAATTGGGCCCACAAGCCGCATAAAGAATACTTTTTTATGTCCCTGCAAAAAAACTATAAGTTCTACATTCGCTAAAAGCTATATATTTTATATGACGGTGACCTATATTATGTGTATAAATTTTCAGCTTAATCGAATAAGGAGTTTAGACGCTATCGCACTTTAAAATATTTGGGCCCATAGGAAATTATGGTAAAGAATTTTTCTTTATGTTCCTGTAAAAAAAACTATAAGTCCTATATTCACCAAAATCTATAGGGTTGTGCTGTAGTGACCTATAACATATGTACCAAATCTCAGCTCATTCTAACAAAGCGTTTAGGCGCTGTCGTGTTCACTCACACACATACATACAGACACACACACACACACACTCACACACGTACATCAGCGTAAAAATAGTAAAAATGAACTCAGGGAACCTCACAACGTAAAGAAACACCAAAATCTCAAAGTCGGATTTTTGACATGATTCCAATACTTTCTTTACATATGTACACTCCTGCTCAAAAGTTTAGCAAGATTTGCAAATGAGCAGTTTTTTTTTTTTCAATTAAAAAACTTATCTCTCGATGAAATGTTTTCAAACATTGGGTATTTAAAGAACTGGGTTTTTCTCATGTTTTTCAGTGAAGATTGGTTTTAGGCAACATTTAGGGGGTAACAAATTGAGCAAAATCAATAATGTTTGTGATTACCCCGTATCGTTAAGTGAACTAAATGAACTGTAACTTTAGGATATGTTAATATGCACAGTACAATTTGTGAATGAATTTGTGTGACGATAGCATATTAAAAAACGAAGATATAAGCATTTATTTTAAAACTTCAAACGAAATCAATATATTTATTATTATTATTATAGAGAGAGTTTTTAACGAAAGTTATTCCTACTTTCAGATAAGTTGGAAAAACACTTTTTAAACGGTATATTGAAATCGGAATATAAATATCTTAGATATCGCATGAAATATGAGTATTTTTATGAATAACGTTTTCATTGCGCATGTGCGAAATATATATATATATATATATATTAATTGCGTAGGTTGAATGCTAGATGTACTGGACAACTTTTATCAAAAGTGCATTTGAATAGAGTAAAAATTAAGCAAATTATACGAATCTAGAATTTAGATATTTTCGAAGAGTTAAAATTTCTTAAGGGTTTTTTCACATACTACGAAATTAATTTGAAGATCGAATTATTTCAACCCCGTTCCAAATGTACTTTTTTGGAAAAAAAAAAAACCGCATCATCTCCTATATCTTAGTAAATAAACAAAAATATGTTAGAGCTAGCATTACTAGCTTATAAGGATTTTTTCACAAAAAAGTACATTTGGAACGTGGTTGAAATAATTCGATCTTCAAATTAAATTCGCGGCATGTGAAATAAATACTCTATAAGAAATTTCAACTCTTGGAAAATATCTAAAATATAGCTCGTTCTTTTTCATATAATTTGCTTAATTTTTACTCTAGTCAAATGCACGTTTGATAAAAGTTGCCTAGTACATCTAACTTTCAACCTATGCAATAAAAAAAAAATAATTTTCGCACATATGCAGGGAAAACATTTTTTATAAAATGCTCATATTTCATAAGAAATTTAAGATATTTATATTCCGATTGCAGTATATAGTTTTAAAAGTATTTTTCCAACTTATCTGAAAGTGGGAATAATTTTCGTTAAAAACTATATATTATAAATAATATTCTGTATATATATTCATAATATTATATATATACGTTTATATATTATTAAAAAAAAAAAATGTTGATTTTTTTGGAGTTTTAAAATAAATTATTTAATTCCGTGTGTTATCGTCACATAAATTCATCCACAAATTGTATTGAGTATATTTTAACAAATCCTAAAGTTACAGATCATTTCGTTCACTTAACGATACAGGGTGATCACAAACACCCTGTGGTCAAACACCCCATGATTTTTCTCAATTTGTTACTGGCCCCCTAAATGTTGTCTTAAACCAAATCTTCACTGAAAAACAGGAGAAAGGCCCAGTTCTTTAAATACCCACTGCTTGAAAACATTTCATCCCGAGATAAACTTTTAAATTGAAAAAAAAAAAAAAAAAAAAGTATATCGTTTACAAAACTTGGTAAATTTTTGTGCAGGAGTGTATGTTTGGAAAGTAATAATTGACGTAATTTGTTATAAATGTTGCGTTGGTCACAATGCAATGATTCTAAAGTCTTTTCAGAATAATATAACGAGTTATTAAAACTTGTTAAGCAAAATTAGAAAATTCTCTTACTAGCGATTCCTTCATTTCTAATAACAATACAAAACGGTTGATTAATTTGTATTTAATATAAAAATTTTACATTAAATAACATTAAAGCTTGTTTTTAATTGACATTTTCTCAATCCGTTTTACTTTCCGAACACTATAGTCAGGTACTGTAATTATGTCAAAAATCATAGTCTGAGAATTTGATGTTTCTACACGTTTTAAGGTCTCCTAAATTAGTATATACTATTTTTATGATGATGTATGCATGTATATATGTGTGCATGTACAGTCGGTAACAAAAGTGTCCAAACACTGGCAAAAATTCCTATGTTAAAAAAGTACACTTCATACGGTTTTGTTAAATAAATGACTGCCAAATCCTGCTCTTGGTCAGTGTAAGAACATGATTCGATAAGGATTTATTTAACAAAACCTTATGAAGTGTACTTTTTTTACATAGGAATTTTTGCTAGTGTTCGGACACTTTTGTTACCGACTGTATATGAGTGAACATGATATCGA